>JAEQBH010004955.1:0-85460 GCA_016808115.1 Tetrastigma voinierianum
TACTCACCGGACATCATAAGAATATTTTGGAAAGTCATTTATGGTCCACATAGAGGCGTGGCGCGTCGAAGAATTTCTTGGTTTGGAAATATCATAAGTTTGAACTGACACCCCGCGAGACTTTTCAACTCCGCTATCAATGGGTGCAGAAAACATATCTTCCTTTTGGATTCGTGGTGGCTGCTGATCAGACATAATTCTCGCTATACATAAGTGCAGAACATGAAGTTATCTGTTCGCCACCACAGGCCACAAAGAATATTGTATCAGTTGACAAACGGTTGAAAACCATCGACAAATAAACCCGGCTAACATTTCGAACGGATGAAAAATTAGAAACACCCATCAAAATGTTTCCCAGCGGGGGCATCGGAAGGGTGACACATCTTACCGTCCTCCATATGATGCTCTGAGCGCCACCTCATTTCATTAGCTGTGCGGTTGATTACATACAATCTCTGCTGACCCTGATTGTTGTGGAAAATGAGTCATGTGCCTCATTTTAATAACTTCTGCATATTGTCTTTTCAGAACTCTTTTGGCGTGTAAACATGTTTTCTGTGTTAAGGTCAACGTCATCACTTGATATATCATACAGTTGTTCACACAAATGAATGACCTGTCTTTGGTAATCCAAACCCTCAACTAACTTCTTCGTGTGTAGAAATCAATGGCATCAGTTATCTTGTGGCACTTGATTCTTGAATGAAATTAGACATATCGTCAAACCATGCCTGCCCGAACACGTGTTTGCACTTTATTTCTAACATCGCGGTTGCGGATAGTTGGTATGCTTGAATTTCCCTCATATACGAGTTTGTCTCAGCTCGAATCATGTCGTAATTCCTTGCCTCGGCGTTTAGTTCCTCATCGGGTTGGATTCGGGACCAGCGACATCACAAACCATTATGGTATGTAGTGTTGATTCATATTATCCCAGGGACAAGTTTGGTCGGTTTCGCCTACGGCACCGTGCGAACGAACACCTGCGGTGGACTTGCTTCTCACCATGGTATATCGAACATAGTGTCCAGGCACAAAACCATTTCTTATACAAATGCACCTTCACAGTCTCAACATTCCAAAAACTTTTGATACGACATTTAACTAAAGTGCAAGGACACCTTATAGGCGTGCCACCATTCACACACATTCGGGATGTCTCGGAAGCAGGCATAGCTCGAGTCATCAACTTTATCCCCCAGTTCATTAGAACGTTCCCATTCACTATTAGGCCCTGTTGCATCCATTCCACGTCGTCTTCCATAACTAGTCACAAAAAATCAATTTAGTAAACAACGATTGTCCTCAATTATTTTATGTTCATTAACCATTTATTGTGGTTAGATAAAGTTATTTTTCGCGTGTGATATGCAAGCCTACTAACATCCACCTCGCCTCCACTTCAGATCGAAAGTTCTTTTCTCTTCAATAGGTTTTGGTCACAATCCATTTACAAAGATTACGTTAAAAAAGATCACGATTGCATGTTCATTATGTATGCATTTCGGCAGCCTCCCGACGTGGTTCTCCAAGTACACTAAATAGATATATAAATAATGATGCATAATGCGCGATTTAGCAAGTACATTACTATTTATATCTATCAACTACCGGGAGAACAAGCGAGGCGAAACGCAAAATGACACATAATATATGCAATTTTAAATTAAATCATGATCATTTTAATTAGCGTCCTTTAAGTAAACTGTCCCTTCCAGGACAATCGATTAATATTCAAACTCGTTGTAATACAGCTGGGCGGATGTATTCACATTTAACTATGAGATAAAGCGGCGAGCTGTCGTTTTACGATGCATTTTCAAATCGTTGCTAAGAAGAATCTTTGTGATTTCGTCATTATAATTAAAAAATTTTTTAGTTTATATATGTTAAGCGATTTCTTCAATTTAATCTATCACATGTTCTTATATCATATCATTCATAAATTCATACTATATTTAATAAATCAACTCCTTATATTCCTATAAATTTCATTGATGATTATTTACTTGGTACTCTAATCTAAATTTCAAATATATGGGTACCCAATGCTACTAAATAGCATATGGTCAGATTCTAAACTCAATGAGATTTCCATAGGAGTTCAGAACACCTATATGATCTAGCAGAGGAGTTATACAAGTTGCAATCCACTGAAAATGAGCAACTTAAATGATACTTGACAACAAAGTTGTTTTCATCATTTCAGATCTAATATGAGTTCAGCTCTGATCCAGAAGCTATATGGGTGGATTCTAGACTCAAGGGCTTTCTATAGAGTCCTAAGAACACCTATAACAGAAGTCTAACACGGAAAAGGAGTTATGCAAGTTACAATCCACGAAGAAAATAGGCAGCTTGTAGCGGTAGTAGCAGGCAACAACCACTGTTTTTCGTCATTTCGAATCTAATATGAGTTCAACTCTGATCAAGCTATATATGGGTGGATTCTAGACTCAAGGGCTTTCCATAGAATCTAGAGCACCAAATCCAAGATTCTAATGAAGGAGTTATGCATGTTTCAAATCATGAAGAAAATCGGCACACTGCGATGAATTACAACAACGAGGGCCAGCTGATTTTCTTCATTTTCGGATAGGATACTTGACCTCAATTTTTATCAAGCTATATATGGGTAGATTTCTAGACTCAAATGGATTTCCATAAATTCAAGAACACAAATCCAAGTTCTAATGGAAGGAGTTGTGCGTATTTTTCTCAAAATCATGAAGAAAATCCATTTATGCGGTAATTGCGTGACAAGACCAGTGATTTTCTTCATTTCGAATAGGATATGACCTCAGATTTTTATGAAGCTATATGTGGGTGGATTCTGGAGCTCAGGTATTTCCATAAGAGTCTAGAACTTTAAATCAAGTTCTAATGAAGGAGTTATGCATGTTTCAAATCATGAAGAAAATCGGCCTAGCTACCGATGATACAGCCAGTAGGGCCTTTGGAGATTTTCTTCATTTTTCAGCAAATGGGATATGAGCTCAAAATTTTATCCAAGCTATATATATGGGTGGATTCTAGACTCAAAGGGCTTTCTATATAGTCTAAGAACACCTATAACAGAGTCCTAACGAAGGAGTTATGCAAGTTGCAATCCCTGAAGAAAATGAAGCGACTTACGAAACGTACTTGGCAATGACAATATTACAAGCAAAGCTAGCTCAAGAAAATAATAAAAACCAAAAACTAGCTCAAGTGAACCCAAGATGGAGAAAGAAATTGCAGGCATTGGAGTAATCATAATCAACTCTGTTCTAAATTATTGATCTACCATAGTTGTATGATTATTTTTAATTTTTAGTGTTAAGTATAGAAAAAAACCCTCTCCTTCTACTCTAATGATTACAACCTTAAGTACTTCTTCAATCTCTACCACCTAGCGGAAAGGCGACAACGGTCCATAAGGAGTGAGATGGGCTGAACCTATCCTTCTTGGACCACCATTGCAAGAAATAAAGGAAGTTAACTTTATGTGTGTCACCATAGTCCTTTTCTATTTGTATCCCATGCATGAGATCTATTATGAAACTCAACCATAGTTTATTAGAATAAATTGACTTAGAAATTATTCCTCAAGCCCCGAAATAGATGGTTTGCAGGGGTGTAGTTCTGCAATCACTAGCTAATTTTCAACTTCACAATCATGGGTGGTTACTATTCATGATGATAGGGAAGTAAAAGCATGAATAGATTTGAGGAAACACTAGTCATGAGATATAAAACTGACCACAAGCGAGTCCATCCCACATTTTTAGTCGACATCAAAAAAGTGTGTGGTGTTTTCTGGAAACCAAACAAGATACCTAGTAGGATAACAAGAATTTTCAGGGGATGTGAAACCAAATAAACTAACCTATCCAGTAACATATAAACACCCCATAGACAAAATTAAAATTCATGGAATAACATAGGTATCATATTCCTTGTCTCATGGTAAAAATGAAATTTTTTTTTAAAGTCTTAAACCACATTTGATAGCGAAAGAATGGAGAAAAGAAACAAAATTCGAATGCATGCGAAATGTATATCTAGTTCTTTGAGCCAAGCGTTTCAGTACGGTGTGATACTACCTAGATAGTGGATACTTCCGCTTTCTGATTCTCGACCCATGCTGCGTGAACCCATGGCCGCACTCGATACCTTTTAGGCTTTTCCCACCGTTTTCCTATACTTTCTCAGCAAACAAACAGAAAATAAGAAGTGAAACACAACAGAAGTAGAATAAAGAACCCAATAGTCAGAAGACCCAGAACCTTACATACTTACAAAACCTGATAAGTCTGATGGAAGAGCGTAACTGCGCATTCACCGCAGAACCCACGTCGAATGAAAGCAACCACGGAACCATTAATCAAAACACCAACATACCCCTTTTATGCTTTTTCTCAGCAAAAGTAAGAAAATCCTAGAAGCTCCAACACACTAAAATCTCAAGAAATTGAATAAATAGAAACAACAACTCTACGTTTAACACTGAACTCAAATCAAATAACACTCACACTAGAACATAAACAAACAGAATTATTGAAAGAATTTAAAACCGGACGGATCGAGTGAAGGCAATTGCAAAGGATGAGCCAGACGAGAGCAGAGGCAGGAGAAAGGGGAAGAGGGAGGTGGCAAATGGAGGGTAGTGAGTTAAATGGATTTTGACCCTCTTTTGCGGAGTATTGCAATGCTTTGTCCTTTCCTTTGAATCTCTTTCGCTATCTTTAATTTAGCATTGAATCAATTTATTTCCCTCCATTTCTTTATAGTAAATCACATCGACTTCCCTGCCAACTCAACATTGTCCACTTTTCTTTATGTTTCTCCCCATCTTTTTCTTTAATTTTCAGCACGCTAAATTCTTTCTTTATTTTGAAAACAAAAATTCCTATATTGTTTGTTTCCAAGGAAAATGATGACTTGTGGACAGCACATGATTTCTAATAATATCAAAGCAAGGTTGATTCCACATACCCCATAAATACACTGTTTCTATCTTTTCTAAAGATAAATGAATGAAATTATAATTGAGAAATCTGCCTTTGAATGCCTTCTCTTATAAATTATAAATAATTTCAAATTTTATAAATAATTGTGATTCTACTTTTATTGTTTAATTTCTAAAAATCTAAAAACATGTTGGTTGGGTAAAAGGAGAAATATAAGGAGATTTTTTTTCAGATTATTCAATAATTTTGTCGATAATATTTTATAATTTTCCAAATTCATGGTTAATATTGTACATGGTTATGTTTCTTTTGAAAAATAAAGAACATTAAAGAATGCTGGGACTACGAGTTATTGAAATTTTGCCCCTTAACCATGGTCTGGGTGTCCATCATGCCTAACTAAAGTTGTAGAGCATTCGATTAAAAGGTATCCTCGGGGGGTTGAATAGAACAATTTACTACCTTAAAACATAATATATATTAAAAAAAAAATAATCTATGACCGGATGTTAGCAATACTCCTTAACTAATTTTTTGATTATTTTTATATCTATATTCTTTAAACCGATAATTTTGGAAAGCCATTGACATAGAGTAAAATGATAATTGGGATATTAGTATTTATTATTATGTTTCATTTCTAAAAAATAATTTGAAATTTTAAAGTAAATTTTTCTAATATTTTATTTCACAGAAAATAAATAAATCTTATTCTGAGTTTATATGTTTTTAATTATTTAATAGATATAAAAATATTAAGCTTAGAAATATGTTTTTATTGCCATGCTAATCACCAATTTTAGAAAATAATTCGATTTTTCACTTTCCACGGGTTTCTAGGTATATGTTTGACTTTATAATAAAAGTAAATTTTATAAAATGTATGCATTCACATCTTTGGAAGAAATATATATTAATATATAGATATGTATTATGGGCTTAGTCTTGGACCAAAAGGTTGGAAAATACTATTGAAAAATAAAAGGTTGAAGTAGTGCAGGCCATTTACGACAGGAAATATTTGGTCGGTAATTTAAAATTTTTGGTGCCTATTTACCGACCATTTTCATGGTAATTATTTTAATTAGTTACTTGATCGATAATTAATTCATTTTTACTTGTGAATTCCCACCTAATTTACGAATATTCGACCAAAATTATTTGGTCGAAGTAAATATAGTCAGTCTTTAATTCGGAAATTTGGTTAAAATTTTCTTTTGACCAAGCCCTTTTGGTCTCTAAATGAATCGTGATTTGGTGATCCATTCTTGACCAATTTTTTGGTCGATAATTTAATTACCGGTAATCTGGTTATTTTTAGTAGTGTTAGATAGTAGAATTCTTAGTTCGGTTACTTAAATTTCTATGAAATGAAAGTTCAAATAGTATGAAACTTGAGTAGTTGGAGCAGTTGAATGTTAAATTCTTTTCAATCTCTGTGGGAACAATATTCGGACTTATAGGTCCACTTTTATTACTTGTACGACCTATGCACTTGCAGTTGTAAGACCAAACCAAATTCTTAATGAATTCATTGACAAACCCATTTTTCTTACAAGCGTACAAGTTATTGTTGGTCTGAACAAGTTTCTGGTGCCTTTACTAGAGATTAGCATATAGTCCTGTGGTAACGGTAACATAAATTTGTATATAAATATATATATATATATATATATATATATATATATATATATATATATATATGATTTAGTCACATCAAGTTTTTGTAGTTCTTTTAAGTTAAAGGAATTTAAAAATAAATATTGACAAAAAGAAATCTTGGTGGACATTTTCTTTGTTTCAAAAATTTCAGAGAAAATTAGCAAGCAGTTTCTGTGATGCATTTGAATAGGACTCACGATATTTTGGAAACCTAAGCAGATATATAATTTTTGATATCATTGACTTCATTTTACGATCACGATGTGTTTCTGCTGGGAAGATTTTAAATGCATAGAAGACGAGAAGCGGATCTGATGCCTCTAGGCACGAAATTAGAGAACCTTGCGAGAATGAGGAAGAATCACCCAGTGCAGAAATCCATAAATATGGCAAATGAAGAGAAAGATTGCGAAATTTATTCAGAAGAAAGAAATAAGTAGAAATGAAGGCCTAATACTATAGAGGACTTTTGGAGGCCTATTATCTAAGAGCAGTACTCTGTAGTAAGACAACTTGCAATTGAAGCAAACAATTTTGAGCTGAAACCAGCATTGATTACTATGGTGCAGCAACACCAGTTCACATGTCACCCCTCTAAAGATCCTAATGAGCATATGGGAAGATTCATGAGGATGGCCAACACAGTCAAGCTAAATGGGGTGAGACCAGAAGTAATCAAGCTGCAACTCTTCCCCTTTTCATTGAGAGATGTGGCAGCAACATGGTTTGATTCATTGCAGTGGGATCAATGAACACTTAGGAAGAATTGGTGGAAGCTTATATGAGTAGATTCTTTCCTCTAGCTCTCACTGTTGAGATAAGAGGAGAAATAATTGTCTTCAAGCAAGGGGAAGATGAGAGCCTCTACACTGCATGGGAGAGATTCCAAAGGTGCACAAAGATGTCCTATGCATGGAATATATAAACCACTCGGATGGATGGTTTCTGTCATGCTATGAATTATGCCTCTAGGGTATAATTGATTGCATCTTCTTAGTGGAGCTTTTAAAAGAAGAAATGCGAGAGGAATGAGCGACTGATTGAACCTTGCTAAAATGCAACTACAAGGTCCCATTTGAAGCTTCGAGGGCTTGTGTGATTGAAGGAGTGGTGTATTGGACTTGATAGAATGACAACCATAGAAGCAAAACTGGATGTAGTGATGAACAAACTGGGAATCAATGAAAGAAGAATGCACACTACAAATGAAGTGGGAGCAGTAGATGAAAGAAGTAGAAGAAGTGCTGAGGAACTAGTTGGAGAAGAGCCCTATCAAGTTGAGGAGACCAAGTATATGAATGAGCAAAGAAGTTATCACTTCAAGCCTAATCTCAACTTGCCAACACACTATACACTAGCACTGAGGAACCATGAAAGCTTTTCATATATTGGAGGAGCACAACAGGGCCCTAGACTTGGAGCATGAAATTACCGACTTATGCTCAGCCCGAGTTCAAGGAACAAGCGTAGTAGAGGGCAGTAGGGTGCTCCCGGGGTCAAGAAAATGACTCAATCCTTTGAAGATTAAATTTTTCATTTCATGTCCAACAAAAGGATTTTGATTACATGAGAAAAAAAAATTGCTGAACTGAATTTAAACAAACACAATTGTGTTCAAGCAAATACGATGCCCTGATGAGAACTTGGAAACTCAGTAGGGCAGCGGCCTTATCCTTGCAAGCTGTCTTGGAAATGCATCCCCAGAGCTGAGACAAACCATCAGGAACAAGCTGAAAATTTCGAGCATAATTGCAATCATGAAGAATTGATAGAAATCTTTGATGTCTATGCGCGAATGAAGGAAGAGATAATCAGTTAAAGACACAGATTCAGCTCAAGGATGAGTATTTTGATGTAGAGCTCAAAGAAGGGACCATAATTTAGAGGATGCATGAAGAAAGATGAAAAGTAGTAAATAGAGAAAAGAGTACAGAGTGGAGAACAGTCTTGAGAGATAGAAACTGATGCCCTACGGGCGACATGGACTCAAGAGATAAAAATTGCATGAACAGTCTAGGACACTACAAACAGAGTTTTCACTTGATGAGCTATGAGATAATAAACAATAGGACACTCTTGGAATCTCTAGCTATGAGGCAGCAAGAACTACGGAGAGCAATGCCAAGATCTGGATGCTGGGCGTGAGGCAGTGTCCCGACAAGAAGAAGAATGCCCTGCCCGCGAATCACAATCTCAGTGTGAAGCCTGTGGCTTATAGTCCCATAGGGTGTGAAGCGGCCCACCTATACCCTATACTAACCTAGATTCATTGGATTAGGCCCTTCTGCACCTTGTATAGAAACAAAAAAAAAAAAATGAAACTCCTAGTACATCAGGGAAGAAGGAACTCACCCTATTGCAAGGTTCTAAATTACATTTCCATTCGATCTCGTATTAGGTTCAATCGGAGCGGAACATGTCATGAAAAATTACGGACTAATATGCCCAGGTTTGTTACGTTTTGGAGACTCGCGGAGTCTTTAGGTCGACCAATATACGTATTCCGGCCGGAACAGAGGAATAGATTTTTCTGATGTCTTAAAAAAACATATCACTTAAATTAAATCTAACCTAACCTAAGTCCACGATCTTTGCTTGCTGCATACGCTCTCCGCTCATGGTACATCGTCGTCTCCATCTTGCCACCGCCCCAGCCACCATCGTTCGCATCTGCTTGGCGCCACCCCAACCACACGCCCTAACCACCGCACGCCTAACACCCGCAGTAGCAATTCAAGATGCGTACGCATCATTTGTACTTGTAGGTAATTTATTTTGCTTTGATTTCTTTTGAGATTATCTATTGGGATTACTGCTAAGATTATCTATTGGATTAATGCTGAATTTTTTTTTTAACCTGCTAAGATTATTTGTTAACCTATTGGGATTTGTTTCATCCTTTTCTTTTTTCAAGTTGAACTTTGAGCTGAGTTTGTTGAGTTTGTTGTCTGTTGCCTGCTTGGATGTGGTAACCTGCTGCCTTCCTTGGATGACCTGATATAATCGTTATGTTCCTCCTTATTGAACCTGTTGAGAAATTTTTTTTAATCTGCTAAGATTATCGTGGCTTGTTGTCAAACTAGCCACACATTATCAAATGTTAGCAAAGCAACTCCAAAATGATGTGTGCCAATAGCTACGTCAAACTAGGCCTTGACTTTGTAGGCAAAAGATTTATTAAATTTGATTCAATCACCTTTTTCTTTGAAATATTTCATCATTGGTTTTTTAAAGTTTATGAATTGAATGAACTTATCTACCCATTTAATAGACTACAAGTGTGAATATGCATATGGGATCACATGATCACTAGACAAAGCATTCATTAGATTTGGAATCATTGCTTCCTTCTTAGTGACAAGCATTATGTACATAATTTTTTTATGAATATCAGACACGAACCCTTTCTTCCTTTGAAAAGATTTTATGTCCTTGTTTATGTCAAACCAATCATTCAAGTCAACCTTCTAATTTTCAATTTAGTTTGGTAGAATTTGCGTTTCATCACCTTTTATTTTGCAGAAATTTGCTTTATATCATCAATCAAGCAACGGTTTCCTATATTCACATTGGTCCCTGAACTGTCTCTTTCTAGTAATATGTATGAATTTTTCCTTCCAGTCAAACTTAAGTTGTGATCTTAAGTGTTTACAGGTTGTTGTGCATGTGAGTTGTAATTTTTTTTTATTAGGGAAAAGATAGATACTCTTCTTTATATATATGATTTCATTTTGTGTAGATTAGCAATTATAGTACTAAAAAGTGATGATTTGGGAAAGCATAGTTAGGTGAATGACTTAGTATATAGGAAATTGACCATACCTTTTATGTTTAGTATGTGAAGTGTAGCTCTTTAATAAGATATTTAATTTGAGCTTTGAGATATTTCTTTTGCTTATGAAAATGAAATGTTTGTTTGTAGTGCATTGCCAAAGGTGAAAACTGAAAAAACGTGCAGGAGTGCGAGTCTTTGCGACAAATATTAGAAGTGACAATGGCGGATCAAGCATCAGTGGTCTTTACTACCCTCTTGCCGCATATGTGGCTTCTCGACCAGTGCTTAAGATCCTATGGGCTCATGAATTAGTGATAATTAGTAATAGAAATAGTACTATGTCTTCATTGTAACAAAGGTCAGCGGTGTGGTGGCATTACCGATTCAAAGTATCACCTTGCTGGAGTCCAAGGTGATGTTGAACTACAAGAAATCTTGGGTGAAGTTGTTAACAAATGAAGAACAGTTAGTGGATGAAATTATTAAAGAAAAAGAAAAGAGAAAGAGACAGAGATTTGAAATTGGAAGTTCTTATGGTGATGATTCTGTTGAAGCATATGATGTTGTTGAAATTGATAGGGGAATGTCGAGAGGGAAGAGAAGTGTAGATGAAAGTGCACCTTCGAGGAAAGGAGTACAAAGTTACTTTGCTCCTCGTACTAATCAGGGATCCCAACCGAGCATTAGAAGTGCAATGGCTTCTAAAGAAATGGTTGATAATGCTCGTATGGTTGTGGCAAGATGGTGGTATGATGCAAATGTATCCTTCAATGCTGCTAATTCAGTTTATTATCAATCAATGATATATGCTATAGTAGGGATTGGTCCTGGTTTCAAAGGTCCATCTCCTCATGATTTTAGAGGATCTCTTTTTAAAGATATTTATTGAAGATGTTAGAATCTATCTTCGAAATTAAAGCGAGAATGGGGATTATATGGATTATCTATGATGTCGCGATGGTTGGACAAATAAAAAACAACAATCAATTATTAATTTTCTTGTGTTTTTGGTCAAAGGCACCATATTTTGAAATCCCATTGTGTCGGCCTTAGAAAGACAAAGAAACATTGTTGGGAATTTTTGATCAAGTTGTTCAAGAAGTTGGAGCAAAAAATATTATTCAGTTTATCATTGATAATGATGCAAGTTATAAAGCTGCGGGCAAGTTGTTACTATAGAGGTATGGCACTTTCTTTTGGTCTCCATGTGCTGCACATTGTATTGACTTGATGTTGGAGAACTTTTACGATCTAGATATTTTCACATGATTGATGCAGCTATAAAAGGTGAAGTATCACAAAAATTTGTTATAATCATGCATCTGTTTTGGCTTTGATGAGAGAAATTCACTAATGAGTAGAGACGTATTAAGCTGCTATGACTAGATTTGCCACTCATTTCTTGAGCCTTCAATGTTTACTTAAATTCAAGAATGAGCTTAGGCAAATGTTTACTTCAAACAATTGGTTAGAGTTAAGTCATGCTAAAAGTAATGCAAGGAAAGATATTGATGCAATTGTTTTGCAAGATACAGAGTTTTGGTCTCAATGTCAGCATATTGTTTTGGTTAGTGAACCTTTGGTGAGAGTTCTTAGACTTGTGATGGTGAGAAAGGCCATCAGATGGAGTTATTTGTTTGAAAGTATAGATGACAAAGGAAGTATTATTACGAGAATGAAAAAAGTTTCATTGTATGGTCCATATATTAGGGTGATTGATCTTTAGATGGGACAAACAACTTCATAGTCCTTTGCATCGCTGCTTGGTTGTTTTCTTAATCACGCCATCTTTTTTTGGGCCACCTGGTTCACTGACAAGATGTCACTAAAGGATTACTCCTACGGAGTGACTAAGATTGGTGTTTGAGGCTTGATGTGCAGGAATCAATTAGTGCGCAAATAGAGAGTATAAAAGAAATCAGCTGAGTGATTTTGGAATGTGTTTAACTTATTTAATTCGCCAACGTGAAAAATTAAATCCAGGTATGATAGCTTAACTTTGAATTAAACATTACCTACATTTATTAAAGTTGGTTATGATTGTTTTGTTTATTGTAGTTGCATGGGTGGGAGCAATTTGGCAATGATACTCTGGATTTGCAAAAGTTTGCCATTCGTGTACTTAGCCAATGTTGTAGTGCAACGGGATGTGAGAAAAGAAATTGGGCATTTTTGGTTATTCCTCTGAAAAGGAGAAATAGGCTTGAACACAAAGACTAAATGATTGGTTTTTGTTATTCACAATCTTAAACTTAGAAAGGTAAAAAAATGAAATATTTGCATTAGTTTATGTTATATTAATTGATTCAATTATAAGATACCATTATTCTTATTTATTTGCGGGATTATGAAGAAAGGAAAGAGTCTTTAGATCTTATAAGTATGGAGCATGTATGGGTTGTTGGATGATTGGTTCTAAGGTGCTGGTGTTTTTATGGAGATGATTTAAATTGGGAGACAATAGAGAAGCAGGTTGCTTGATGAGCTTAGCGAGATGATGAAGGAATTAAAGTTATACTAATGATGAAGCTGATATTGACCCATCTCACCTTACCAAATGCATGGGATTTTGATGTTTAAGGTTTGATGCACCCGAGTTTGATGTTAGTTGTTGATTCTTGTTTTAAATTTATTTTGTTTATTTGTATTTGCTTGTATTAAATATTTTATACTTGTTTGTTGATTTATGCGGGATGCTGTACTTAAAACATTATATTAATTTAGTGATTTAAACCGTTAGGTATTAAAATATTTATGTTTATTTGATAATTTAATTTTAATTAATGTATTACTCCAAATAATTTTTAGTTGATAAATTATGTTACAAAATACTCTATATTAAAAATTATATATATATATCATGCACCTCGGCTTGATCGAAGCTTATGAAAGTATTCGTTTGATATCAATCGAAATGGCTACGAAGCGAATTTAAAACCTTGCCCAGTAGAGGAGGTGGAAGAATATCTAAGGATGGAAGCAACCAAGGAGAGGGTTGCAAGGAATAAAAAATGAACAATACCCTACCCTTTCCATCTCCTTATCCTCTCTGTATTCAATGTCCGATCATCAAATAATAAGTAAGTAAGAATTCTTTGCAAAAAATTTTGTGTTCATTTATTGTTCTTGATTGATTTGGTGTGTATTTGCCTTAATTTTTTCTTTGTTTCATGATTGATAATTGCTTGGTTGAATAATTGAGAAACCATTTCACCTCGTCAGGTGTCACAATTTATTTGAAGCATGTTTGGTTACGGAATGAAATAATGAAATTGTGTTTTATGTTAATAGTTTTTTTTTTGAACTTCTTGAATTGATTAAAACAACAATACATTGATAGATCGTATGGTGGGCTTCATTGAATTGGAAAAGGAAGTTGCAAGTTTAGCTAGAATGAAGTTGAATGTTCAGATTTAGGAAGATGTACTCAATAGAAAGAACAAATAAGGCTTTTGAGACTGTTTGTGTAAACAGTATGGTTAGTAAAAATCCTGAACAAACAATGCACATGGTCAAAGTGAGTCCTTAATAAATTGTGAAAGATTAGGGACATCTTCTGGGTTCATTCACAGTCAAATAGTCGATATTAGAAATTGTTAGATTATTAGTTAGGCGAGATCTAGGCAATACTGCTAATAGAGTGATATGGAAGCCAACCTTGGAAGTTTGAGCCTTTCAAGAAGCCTGCCACTCATAGCAATGCACATATGCATACACTCTAGTTCAGAATTGAGCCAAATTGTCTGATTTCTTCATTAAACCAGTAGTGGAAACCTCAAACCCTTCCTTTATTCTAATCATACGAGAAAAACCTTTTGTACTTGAGTTTCAAGAAAAGAACCTCAAAATCACGAAAAATGACAAGATTAAGGGAATTTTATTTTGATTTGAAAAGGAAAACAGAATGAAGGATGGAAAAAGAAGGGCAATTGAAGAAAGGAAAGGAATGCAGAGAAGTCAAAAGGAGTGTAAGTGTCAAATTGGAATAAGTTTTGTCTTGTGGCTTCCTCTCTTGAACAATTAAGTTCATAGGGGTGTTTCAACACCTGATACCTAATGCCATGGTATGGGGCGCAACTTAAGTTCTCTAAGAGTGGTAAAGCTTAAAAAGACAAGACATTTGCACTATTCCTATAAATATTTGACTAGTAAAAAGAAAAGCGGGCTTCTATCTAAAGGGACTGAATTGATAAAAAGGATAGTGGAAAATAAAATCACCAAGATGAGAGTACGCGGTATGATATATAAAGATCAAGTTTGGGGGAATATTTCTTTCTAGCATCAGTAGAAAAGAAAAGGATGAAGGATAGAGACAAAGATGCAAAAATTGAAGATTGGAATCTGGGTAATTTTTAGCCTAAAGTCTCTAATTATCCACCCAATTACCTAAGCCTAACTTTACAAGCCTAAAAGACCTAATTGATCTTGAAAGTTGTACTTGCCTACATTAGTGGAGACTAGTATGAAAAACAAGCATATGGGACTTTGAAGAACTAATTTTGTTGTAACCTTGTAAAACCCCAGAAGATTAGCTAATTTTTGCAAGGAAGAAGGGAAAGAAGACCAGCACACACTTACAAATCAGGATTAAGTGATTGAATTGTTTGCATTTCAGAAATCATTAGTTTGTTTTGTGACAATAATTGAAAATTTTTCCTAATTCTGAAATGAAAACTAAATTTGAAACCATATTTACCTTCTTCGTTTCAATTCAGGATTCTTGGATTAAGGGATTATGATATAAAGGAAACAGAAAAATGTCCACACAAAGCAAAGCTAAATTGTTTGAGGACAAACAAAATTTCCTTTTCTTTGGCAGGGACAAGCAAAACTTTTGGATGGAAATTTGATAAGTCTTTAAATATCTATTTTTAATCCATTTTTGTAAACTATTTTAATATATTCATATATGTTTTAATGCGAATTATGGAATATTCATCAACTTGGTGTTTTGTAGGTTTTAATTCAAAAAAGGAGAAAATTTGACAAGAAAAGAAAAAAGAGCAATTGTAGCAATTTATGTCTTTGACATAGTTTTGTGTGTAAGTGAAAAACGTCAGAAAGCTAATAGAAAAGGAACTCTGTCACGACAATATTTCCTCTGCCACTTAACTAAAGAGTCTGAATATTGAGATGAGCTAAATGTAAGATGACGTGTCATAGCAGAAAATAGGAAGAATTTAGCAATTGATTTGAGACAAAGAAAATTTATGTTAAACAGGTTTTCAGCGGGGATGTCAACACGGGGAAGAATTTGTCGCGACAAAAGAAGCTCACATCCACGATAAATGAAAGCAGGGCGAGAAAGTAGGGTACGTCACGACAGGGATCTTCTATCGCGACGATTATTGCAACATGGAAAAGCTTGTTGAGATAGAAGAAGAACTTCAGAGAAAGACCTCTATCGCGACAAGGTAATGTATGTCGCGACACTGAAAGAAGAAATATCTGTCGCGACAAGGTGATGTTTGTCGCGATCTTTGAAAAAAGAAAGAACGTTGGTTCTTGACGGATAATGGTCGCGACATGTGATGCTAGCCCAATGGTAACTTTGGTTGCAATAAAAGAATCTAATGTTACGACATACTTCAAGCTGAAGAGATGTTTCTATGTCGCGAAAGGGATCTTAAGGTCGCGACATAGAGATAAGTTGAACACAAATAAACAAGGTCACGATATACTTTTCTATGTCGCGACAAAGATTCCAACACAATGAAGAGAAGTCTGGTCGCTTGACATAATAAACTGGAGTCAGCACAAGATAAGATAGAATAAAGAAAAGAATGCGGTCATGACATAATAAAAGCGGGTCGCGACTGACAAAAACATCTCTGACACGAGGCCATATCGCCTTGTCAAAATGAAGTTGCAACAAGAAATCAGGTTAAGTAGCATAAAGCTCTATCGAAGGACCAGCTTTTTTGGGTTGCGACGGTCGACAATACAAGCGGTGTTGCAATATTGGGACCAAGAAAGCGAGGAAATCTTTGCTTTGCGACACTTAAAAAACCCCAGGTCGCGACACTTGATTTTGAAGAAGAATTTGCATAGAAAATACGTCACAACACAATTGTTGATGTTGTGACATAGAATTAATGAAACGATAGACTTTTGCAAGACATATTAAAGGGGCAAAGAAGAATACATCGCGATAGAGGAAACCATTAGCTACAAAGTGAATATCTTTGAAAATCTTTGTCACTACCAAAAGAAACTCTGTTGCGATGGAATCGAAGAACCTGATGAGCAGTCGCGATAGACAACCGCGTCTTGCAGCGAGAGACTGCGATAAATCTTGAAAAACTCAGTCGAACAAAAACTTCGAGTGTGACGAGAGGAATGTGTCTGGGCGAAATTTTTTAGGGATCCATAATGTAGCCTCGAATTTGGGCCGAGCTTACGGGGCTCTATAAATCGAAACAATTGGAGAAATGAGAGTGGTTTGATCGTTCGGGGAAGAAAAACGAGGGTATATGGGGAGCTGAGGACTCTTTTGTATTATATTTTCTTTTCTTACGTAGACCAGATTTAGTAATTTTTAATTTGTTCTTTTGGATCTGAAGCGATTGGAATTGTTGATTTTTGAAGTTGCATTAAATTGTTGAAATTCATTTTCGATCGCGTTTTGAATCCAGTAGAGAAATCTAGGCAATTTTGGAACTCATTTCTTTTGGAGTTGATTTACGATTCTAGGTGAAATTGTCTTTGATTAGTATTTTGGTGTTTACTATGATCCGAGTTTCGAGAAACACAACTTCCCATTTAGGAAAGATCGATGTTAGTTATGGTATTTTACGCATAATTAGAAGAAAATTTCATGGTTGAGAATCTTGAATTTATTTGAATGGTGAGTATTCATGGGAAGTGACCCCAATTCCCGATATTAATAACTAATGCCCATAAAGGGTGTTGCTGCCTTATACGATTTCAGGGGCCTCTGGGTGACCTGAGTTGGAGATTCCTGAGAGCATGAGGCATTACTTGGGGGTATAGCACAGACTAATATTAAGAACAACAAACAGAAGAATACCCAAGATAAATATCAATTTTCTCATGGTTTGAGAGTGGTTGAGGGATATCAATTTAGTAATTAAGACCTCTCCTTGGTTTGGGGAATGATCTTGATCCTTTGTTGTATAGAATCTAATCAAAGAAAGAAACTCTTCAGATTTTGAGATGAGACATCGTCCATCTTGTAAAAATCTATGATATTGACCTGTCTTGGGAAGCAAGAAATCTGCAGTCATAAGAAATGGGTATAAAGTATTGGAAAAGAAAAATGCCCAGATCTTATAAAGAAATTCTGATTACAAGTAATTGATTAGAAACATGATTCAGAAATGAATATGATTCTCTAATCAGTGAAAAGTATGGTTAAAGGAGAAATCTAAACTATATTATCTCTCTTTCTTTAGCCAATTCATATTCTAATTTATGATAGAATCAAATTAGATTATGATGTAAGAATTGATAATTTCACAGTAGTGAAATCCTAGTGTCCACTTCCCGGCAATAATATAGTTGATCAGTTTATGTTAGGTTTAAATTCTTTTCTTTTCTTTATTATGAATGTAAATAAATAGTAAATTCTTGGATTCGATTCTTGAAATTTCCATGAAATAGAGAGTTCCGATAGTATGGAACGAGGTAGTTGAATTTTAAATTCTTTTCAATCTACGTGAGAAACGATATTGGACTTATGGAGTCTACTTTGTGCCTGAGCCTGTACTTTTAGTTTAAGACCAAACCAAATTTTTTAATAAATTCATTAATAAACCATTTCTTTAAGCATACAGTTATTTTGGAGTACAGTTTCAAGTTTCTAATTGCCTTTGCTAAAGATTAAGTTATAGTCACGTAGTAGCAGTAGCATAAATATAGCATATATATATATATATATATATATATATATATATATATATATATATATATATATATATGTATATATATAATTTAGTCACATCAAGTACTCCGTCCCTTCTAAGAGTACGGATAAAGTCCTGTCGTGTGAGCGGAGAGGCGGAATGTATATCTAATCACGACTTCAATGAGATGGTTGGTAGTATATTGACTTCTAATGTTGAGCATAGGTTTGTGTTGTTATTTCCTCTTAATCCCTTTTTTTATTCTGGGGCCATCATAGTCGTGCAACATGGCACACCAGCATAAGGAGCTTCAGGCTAGGCTAGAGGACGCCAAGAAGCTACGGCTCTATCTTTAGTGCCTTGCACCCTCGAGCCTGGGCCTTAGAAGGAGATCTGTGAGTGAGGCCAGGAGAGCACATAGAAGGCGGGTGGGTGTGTGAAAGAAGACCGAGAGCTAGGGAGGGGCTCGGGTTGCACGGCTGTGCCGTCTGGTGGAAATGCAAAGGCAAGGCGGAGGTGACTTAGGCGTTTAGGGTCGAATGCGTTGGAGGCTGAAGGAAGTTAGGGCGGCGATGGAGGAGGCGGGGCGTAAGGCTAGGCGGGCGGGTGTAGGCGGGTTGAGGCCACCCGCTTTGGAGGGTTGAATGACGTCTCTCCTGCTGGGGTGGGACAACCAGGACGGGTGTCTCTCTTCACTCCCGGTCGGTGCAGAAACAAAAGGCCGTGAAGGAGGATTACGGAAAAGTATAGGGTCATTTTTGCCTACGGCTACGAATGTTGTGTTTTTAAACACAACATCTATGGAGGAACCAACGGTTCTCAATAGTTCGCCCAACTCTCGGAGCCCTGTGCCGCCCAGGTTCTTTATGGGCCCTCGGTGCCCCCAGGTCAGCGGCTATTAGGGGACACGGCGGTCGGCGCGTCATGAGAATGCTTCGGAGTCGGGGGACGAGGAGATGATTATGATCCCTTATTTTTCTCTTTCTTTTTGAAATTTCTATAAGGGGTCCCGTTTGGCCACTGAACATACTTTTTGTAATCCTGAGACGCTAATTGGCACATTTAATGAAATATGATTTATGGTACTCTTATGTACTAAAATTTTATTATTATGTATACTCGATCATTTTACAGATATCAAAATTTAGGATAGTTAATCCCTTTAGAGCCACGAGTAGCTCTCTGGCTACCCCGATAGGCTTATAGCCTTAAGTCTGGTCTTATAAAAGTGCCAACAGGCTTAGAGCCACAAGTCTGATCTTACGAAAGTGCCAGCAGGCTTAGAGCCACAAGTTTGGTCTTATGAAAGTGCCAGCAGGCTTAGAGCCACAAGTCCGGTCTTATGAAATGGAGGTTATTCCAAAATTCAAGGAAATAATGCCTTTAAAGAACACTTGATTGGTATTATTCCAAAGAGTGAAAGAAAATACTTTAAATGAAATTTTATTGATAACCCCCTTAAAGAAAACTTTATTGATAATACCTTTTAAGGTACATAGCATTCCACATTCTGGACATCGGTGCCCCTTTTAGTTTATTTAATGAGTACGACCTAGCTAGCCCCACTCTTATGATCACGTATAGCCCTTCCCAATTTGGTTGGAATTTTCCAACAGCTGGGTCAGCCGTGTTTTCAAAGACCCTTCTCAGGACTAGGTCTCTTGCTCGGAATGCACGCGGCTTTATATGTCTGTTGTATAAGTTTTCCATCCTTTATTGGTAAGATGTTATACGTATAGTGGCCGCTTCCCGAAGCTCGTCTGCCATATCTAGGTACTTAGAGATAGCTTCGGTATTAGCAATTTAGGAACCTCAGTTCGGAGTGTGGGCATCCCAATTTCTGTAGGAGTAATGGCTTCCATACCATAAGTGAGTGCAAATGGTGATACTCGATGTTGCTGGCTGGATTATTCTGTAGGCCCAAAGGACTCTGGTAGTTCGATCCACCCATTTCCTCTGGCCAGAATCCGGGCAATTTTCAAAGCGAGTCAAAGAGTTTTGTTGGATGTTTAAGATACGGCCCATTGCTGTGGGTACCGCGGGGTTGAGTATAAGTTTCGGATTTTCAGCTCATGGTAGAAGTTTCTGTATACTTTGCTATCAAACTGCGGTCCATTATCAGTTATGATGGACTGAGATATTCCAAACCGTCAAGCAATATTCTTCCACACAAATTGGGTGACGTCCTTGTCTTTGATGGAGGCGAAGGCTTCAGCTTCTATCCATTTGCTAAAGTAGTCGGTGGCAACCAACAACAACTTTTTATGATTAAGGGTTGTAGGTAGTGGTCCAACTATATCGATTCCCCACTAAGCAAAGGGCCAATTATTTGTAATGGGGACTAGGTCTTGAGCTAGCATCCTCTATATAGGATCTTGCCGTTGACAGTGGTCGCACTTTTTGACATAGGCGGCTGCGTCTGCTCTCATGGTTGACCAATAATACCCTTGTGTATGGGTCTTGTGGGCTAAAGTTCTACCACTCGGATGGTTTCCACATACCCCCTCATGAAGTTCTACTAGTATGTATTGTCCCTACTGAGCGGTGAGACACTTAAGATGGACCGTCGGAAATTGTTTGTATAGCGCCCATTTACGAAGAATGAGCGCACGGACACGGACCCTTGGGCTTAAACTCATGACCGGCAGCTCTCTAGCTGAATAATGAAATATAAGTCGGCCGAAGGCGTGTTTTATCTATTTGACTTACTTGATCTGTTGCACTAAACGATGTCGTCTAGAAGTAGATTGGGAGGAATACGGTTTCTTTTATTGGGATGGATGTGTGCTGGCGCGATGCACGCAACCCTTTCAGCAGTCTCGGGATATGCTCGAGCACCTAGTCGTTTGCTTGACCGGGCCCGTATACATGGCCCGTGCGCTGTGTGGTCTCTTGTTTCGTTGTTCTCTAGTTTACGTCCTGCTACCCGATTGAGAGTTCGCTGACATAGGGTCTCCTTGATGTGATTGGCGAGATCGATCTGACTAAGTTGCTTCATACTTAGTCTCATTATTTGGACACGGGGAGAGTCAATTGTATGGCTTCAGCTCCCTTTTCCCCAGTTAAGGGCTTTTAGTTTGCGGGCCGACCCATATCTCGTTTAGCGAGGCTCCATCCATGCCAAGGATCCACCTGACCATTGTTATCTGGACCACATCTGGGCTAGAAAATGCGTCGATACCTGCCCCCCTTGATTCCAGTGAGGGTTTATTGGATGCAGACTCACTTGTATCTTTTGGCAGACCATCCTCCTGACGGTCGGGCTTGTGTATAGTGTTTTGCGAAGGGGTTAATTCGGCATGACGATAGGGTGTTCTTGAAAGGGCGAAGCTTCTTGGCTGGCACATGTAGGACTAGTACTGCTTATTCTAGACAGGTATATCGAGTTTCTGCATCTGCCAGGGATTTGCTTACAAAGAATATCGATCTCGTTTTTTTGCTTTCGTCTTCTTTGAAAAAAATTGCGCTTATTGAGACCTCGACCTCTTGGTGAGTAAGCGTATTTCACGCACTGGGTGGCCGAGGATTGAGTGGTTCGGAAAGATGTTGTTTGATAGCCATGGGGCTTGGTCACGCTCCTCATTCGTGACCCGCTGGCTCCGGCTTTAGGGGTGGTGAAAAATGGTTTTTAATCGATTCGATTGATGGGATATAAACCGCTCGAGAGGCGCGACCATTAGTCGATCTTGAACCCTTTTTGGAAGTGAGTCACAGGAGTCTAGGAGTCCATTATTGTTTTGAGTTGAATGGGGTTGGCCTCAATCCCTCTTTGGGTCACCATAAATCCTAAGAACTTGCCTGCATTTACTCCAAACACGTATTTCAGAGGGTTGAGTTTCATGCCATACCTTCGTAGTAACTTAAAGGCTTCTTGTAGATGCTTGGTGTGGTCAAAGCGTTCTTTGGATTTTACTAGCATATCAGATGTAAAAGCTGTGGTGTTACCTAATAGCCATCAGAATATCTTAGTCACCAACCTTTAGTAAGTCGCCGCGACATTCATTAGACCAAAAGGCATCACATTATAGCAGTACAACCCGTGCGGGGTGATGAAGGTCGTTTTCTTTGAGTGGCGAGTGCATAGAATCTGATGATATCGGAGGCGTTAAGAAAAAGGCGGCATTAAGTGCTGGCTCTTGTCAATAATCACGATTTAAATACATTGAGAAGCTATCCTTTGGGCATGCTTCGTTGAAGGTCGATGTAATCTACGCATCTCAGCAGCTTTCCTCCTTTCTTTGGAACTCTGCCACTTTGGCTAACCACGGGGTACTTCACTTCCTTATGAGCATGCTTCAAATACATCTCTTCTGGATGATTTGATGGCGATCAGGGTGGAAACGCCTCACTTTCTGTTTGATCGGCTTGACCGTGTAGATGATATTTAGCTTGTGAGAGGTCACCGTCACGCTAATCCCTACCATATCTGAGTGGTTCCAAGCGAACACAACTACGATATTTAACAGCATGAGTCATAACTGTTCTTTTTCATCCTTTGGACAAGAAGAAGCGGCGCCATTCTCCAGGCCATCGACATTACTTTTCTAGGGATCCTGGCCCAGCGGATCCTTTCTTTATGATCGGGTGGTGAACTGTGATTGTTACGTAGGGGTTTGATCTTCAAGAGGAGGATTTTCAGGGTTCTTCTCCCCTGTTTGCTCCTGCGTAGATAGTTGATAGCATTGCCATGCGACTAGTTGACTGCCTAAAAGGTCAACCTGCCCAATGTTAGTCAAATAGCTGATCGTTTGGTGGTAGGTTTAAGGGATAGCTTTCATTGAGTGCAGCCAGGCTTGCCCTATTATGGAATTGTAAGGTCCCAAGTCTTCGATGATTGAGAATAGAAGACCCCGTGAGTCTTGGCCCGGCCTTCGTAGGGAGGGTGACATCCTAGTGTTGTGGTAGTCGCCTTAGTTGAAATTGGAGAGGATCCTTTATTCAGTTCAACATTCTTGAAGAGAGTTTCATCTGCTCGAATGTCGGTAATTGTAACAAGTGCACATTTGCCTTTGCGAGATCTATCGATTACCCCTTATGCTGCATTAAAGCGGATTGTCTGAAGGGTGAGTACCATAGCATCATAATGAGGCACAATTATCCTGTTCGAGTTGACAGGAGGAAAGAATATGAGACCATCTGTTGGCTTGTTTTCTTCATGTCTTCCTTCCCCGTGGATAGCATTCACCTGCTTTGGCGTAGGCTCACTTAAGAGCTTGTGCATTGGCGTTTAGGCCGTGCGATCGTTAGACGACCACCCGATATATAGTTTATGGCAGTGCGGGTTCTGCTCAGGTTGTCATCTTGGGTACGTGATTCTGTCCGTGACTTGCCTTTGATTTCACCGTGATCGAGTTCCTTGACATATGTCTGAATTAATCTGCCTTGATTAAGCTTTCCACCATAAATTTTGGAAGCCCCGACCTTGTGGATCTCATGCCCATGGTCTCTATGATAATCCACGTAGCAAAGTTTATTCATTTGGGAGAGGGATCGTCTAGGTCGAGCAGGCCATTTAAACTCTAGCAAGTCACGAATGATGGGCAATAGCCTCTCGTAAGAGATGTTCAGGGGGGGTGAATTGCGAGGGCTCTCTCTTATTTTGTGATTGGTCACGGGATCGCTATTGGTCTCTGTTCTGACCCTCCTTGGATTTGGAGGGTTGTTTTCCAAATGGATTACTTCCTTTGGCCGACTGGCTTGTAATCATGACTGTTTTACAGGTCCAGCGCACCTATATTGTCTCCCGACGCCCAAAGGTACCTATCGGCCGTGCATATAATTCTTCTATCATTCTTGTAGTTTAAAGATAATGATTAGAAGAAAGGAGTAGATGGCCCAAAGCTTCTTCTAAAGTTTTTGAGGATTGCGTCCATGCTATACGACTCTATTTGTTTGATGGCTTGCCCGAACCTGCTTGCGAAGTCACGAATCGACTCTTCTTTCTGTTTGAGAATGGTTTGTAAGGAGCTCATGTTTCTTTTTTGTCACACCGAGTAGAGATACTATGATATGAATGCGGCCCATAGTTCGTAGAATGAATTTATTAAGTAACGCGGGAGCTTGTGAAACCAAGCCAACGTCGGCCCTCACAAACTAGCTGGGAATACCTTGCATAACAGCTAGTCATTACTAGCATTCAACGTCATCGCCTGATTATAATGGAGCATATGGTCGTAGGGGTTAGCTGAGCCATCAAACGTGGTGAAAAATAGAATAACAAACCTGCGAGGTGGATCGTAGTCAAGGATGTGTTGCCCTAGGGGTGAAGAGAGCATGTCATCGGGTCTCCGAATGAGGGCCGTCGGTGGTACATAGAAGGTTGGCACTGTACTAAAGGTAAGATGAGCGGGCAGCGCTGGTGGCAACGTGCCTGAGGGCAGCACTGGTGGGTGCCTTGGGGCTTTACTTGGCCGATATTGTCTTCGGCTTGCTTCTCTCCTTACCCTATGAGATGCACCACTGATTAGTGCCCAAAAAGTGCTATTTTGAACCCTATTTTTAATAGGTTTTGAGCGCTTTTGTATCTTAGTGTTATAATTAACAGATTTACACATTACGGTCCCTCTTGTCTAATGATCACATTTTGTGGCAAATTTTGCGAGTTTTGTGACTAATCATGACAACATTGTTGAGTCGATCCAAGCACGAAGGAATTCTAGTCAAACTCGGCATTTCAAATCTGGATCGAAGGAAAGAAAGGACGAAATGTGAAAGAAAAACACCCACAGGAAAGCTTCTCTGACAACGTACACGGCTGAAATGTGCATCCTATGGCCCCATGTTCTCTGCATTTCCACTTTTTGTTTTGCCTGGTGACTTTCTCCTTTCTACCCTTGTTTATTCATATGTTGGATTGGATGGTATTTCACTTGGTTGTAAGAATTTACATAAGCCATTTGTATACTGCTTGTCCGGAGACGATTTTCTTTGTAAAAAAGTTAGGTTCCATTTCTCCCGTTTGCTTTTCTCTCATTTTCTCTCCTTTCTCGGCTACAAACACTCCTTTGAGGATGACAACTGAGAGGATGGTTGGCTGAGCCTCTTCCTCCTTGGAAGAGGGCTGACTCTTTGTAGACAACGGTTTTGGAGAGTAGCACGGTCCTCTGTTTTTTAGCATACGCATTTTGGTTATTTATGTTCCCCATTTCTCCTCTAGGTTAGAACTCATTTGATAATGCCTTCATTGATCGATGTTAGCAATCTTTTAGGGTTAGTGGATGTTTGTTGCTAAATCCATTGAGATTCATTAGTTGCTTTCTATTTGTCAGCGTGGTAGATCGGGAGGCACGTTTTCATTTAAAGAACATTATTAACAAATAAATGTTGTTTTCAAAAAGGAAAAATCATGAGGTTTTAGTTTTAAAAGCTAAATGAAGATCAGGGTTCGGAAATGACTATATGTCATCTTCCCAATGAAAGGGAAAAGACAGAGGACATGTTAGTTGCCACCAAAAACCACAACCCGGTGGCACGAGACGAGGAGTTCTTTTCTTATTTTTTTCTTCATTTTATTTTCAGTTTGCAATCCCACCCAAACACTTGTTTTTTAACCAAACTTGAATCAATTTAATTACAGAGTTTGATTTTCTTTCGAATCATTTATGCGAAGAAAACCCATCGGGTGTTGGAATACTGAACCATCTGCGGTAGCTTGACTACGTTAAGGAGAACATAGGATATAAATTTTCTTCATTTTATTTTCGGTTCGCGATCCATGACCCACTTTATTTTTTAACGAGCACGAAAAATCAATTTAATTCTGGAGTTTGATTTCACTCCAAATCATTTGTATGAAGAAAACCCATCCCCGTGTTTGACCACGAACCACTATCTTTAACGGTAACTTGACTACAGCTGATGGGAGCTTATAGGATATAAATTTTGTTGATTCGGGATCACCTGTGCGCGATCAGCCTTATGGCGTCGCTAAAGGCGGGGAGCGAAAGGCCTCTTGCGCGTTCTAGTCTTTGTGCTTTCCCGAGTATCCTTTGACGGTGAGATTTAGGATGAGGCCCCTTAGGGGACAATTCATTATCATTGAGGTATCAACATACGTAGAACAAACGGGCCTCGCTATCCTTGTTGATCATTTGCGCATCGCGGTAAGCTATCGCCTGCGCTTCATTTCGAGATCACAACTTTTTTGATGCAGGCTGTATTTGGTCATTCTCGTCGTGGCGCTGGGCTATTGCTGCGATCTTTAAATTATCTTTCTTGTTCCTCACTGGCACCTCTCATGTCTTGATGCCCGATGGAATTGGTGTAACGATTGGTTCATGAGAATGATCGTCATTGTGGCCTGCCAAGCCGAATCGGACATTAGAGATGAGGATCGATGACTCCAGGGTGATGAAGAAATTTGCCAGCGGCCCATTAAAGTGACTCGCGGCGTAAGCGAGACTTTCTATTTGGTTCCCATAAACGGCGCCAATTGTTGTTACCTTGATCATCTGACCTCCGGGGCATTAGCGGTGCAATGTAAACATGTAAAAAAAGGGCGATCTGGCAGTGGTGGTCGGTCGCCTCAGATGAATTAAGTCGGCCAAAAATACGAGAGAGGAAGAAGGAGGTTTACGATGGGGGATTATGCCTTTTCATCATGGGAATCCTCCTAATTTATAGAAAGCAGTTCACGAATCCCTCCCCGTCTTTCTTTGGAAATAATCTCTTTTTTTTAGGAACAAAATCTCTTTTTCCTTATCAAAGACTAATTCTTCCTTATCAAAAGTTAACCTTTCAGTAAGAGTTGAAACTAGAAATTTGTGGATAAATACCTTTGCGTATTTCTTTGCCTTTATCCATTCTTCACCATGTCGATCTTGCCTGGTAGGAGGATGGTAGAGATAGAGGACTTGGAACTCTAGACGAGTTGCCTTGAGGCTGGCCTCTATGAGGACACACTGACTTTCATAGATGGGCCTTCGTATTTCCAGTCTAGGTAGTGCCTATCAGTTTTAATATGGAAGGTGAGCTTGGGCCGTTTCACATCGTGGGCCAGGCAACCTAAGGACCGAGCGGGCTGGCCCTGGGCCCCATTGAGTAGTGGATTTAAAACCCATGGTACTTACGGAGTGGGGCTAGTGCTGCGTCACATGTAGCCCAGAAATACCCTAGATTTTTATAATACTTTTTATTATATATTACGGATATAAATTGAGCTAAACTTGTGTGTTTTTCGGAGAATTGGTAAATTGACAAGTTATGAAGCGATAAATTTAGTAAACACGGGAATTATTATGAGAACAAGTACAATAATTGTCATTTAGCAAAATAGGACATGAATATGAAAATCATTAAGTGTAGAGATGGGCCCTGATACAATAAATAAATTTAATTGCAAAAATTGAGGTGAGGCTAGTTGCAAGTGTGAAAAGTTGATATTTATAATAATGGGAAAACAAAAGCGAAAATCATATTTTGGTGCAAAATGAGGGTTCGCGTAGGAGAAGGAAAGAGCCAAGAGAAGGAAGAGGAAGAAGGAGAGAAGAAGGAGGAGGAGGAGAAGAAGATAAAGGTATGTATGTCTTAGGATCAAATTGTATTTTGGATCCACACAGGGCTTTGGTATGGAGGGTGATGCTCCTTTGGTTTGAGGTTGTGTGCAAAGATCCACCTGAGCCTTTGAATTTTAGGAGTTATGAGAGTAAAAACCCAATTGGTGGGGAAATAACCATGGAATCATCACATTTATGTGGTTTTATAAAAGGAATTGGTGGACCTTAGGTAGTGTTCTTGGATTTTCCACCTAAGGTTTTGTGTTTACCAGTTTCCAAAGCACCAATTCAAATGTTGTGGAGTTGTTTTGGATGGTTTCCATGATGTTTCTTGAGGTGTTATGAATTATAGAGTTGTATGGGGTG
This sequence comes from Tetrastigma voinierianum, assembly GCA_016808115.1. NCBI lineage: Eukaryota > Viridiplantae > Streptophyta > Magnoliopsida > Vitales > Vitaceae > Tetrastigma > Tetrastigma voinierianum. Next base: position 28,118 of record JAEQBH010004955.1, read on the forward strand.
ATTGGCATCAAGTGGGAAAAATAACAAAATTTGGGCAAATTTCGGAAGGTGTACCGGTACATGAACAGTAGTGTACCGGTACACCCCACCCAACAAAAGTGTCTTAGGTACATGAGCAGGTGGTGTCTTAGGGTACACCTACAGTTTCCGGTTCGACCGGTTCATTATTTTGGCCATAACTTACCTTTCATTTCTTGTCCAGGTTGAGTGATTCAAGTGGCTACGTAAAATAGACTTCCAGGAGAACCAAACTTAAGAGATAGAGCAAAAACCAAATCCACGATCCTAAATGGCTAAAATTCACTCAAAGTGGGGCCCGTATGTGAAGCCAAATTACGGTTCCCGACTTTGAACATAGAGTAGTCGGGTTGTTTAGGACGTAACTTGAGTTCGATTGCTCAGGAGTGGGTGATTCCAGTTGGAATAGAACCCTTAGCACCTTAGCTTTAAATGAGTACAAGACCTGGGAGTCAAACGAAGTTAAGACCACGGAAAAATAGGCAATACAAATTATCCCCGATTAATCGGTAAATTGATTAGTTGGCATGAAAATGCCATAACTGAATTAGGATAATCCGATTGAAATGATTCCAATTCCTAAGTAAAGCCAGACCATAGAGGAATAAGAATGAGTCTAAGTCAGCGTCATGAGTACCTGTAGCCTTAGCAAAGCTTCGCTTTGCCTCGATATTAGTTTGGCCATGATTATTTGTAATCACTAGAGTGAATAAATTGCATTTGACTAGGTAGCCGGGTGAATGGAATGACACGACCTAAGATTGATATCGAAAAGCGGAATCGATAATTGGTTGTTCTACGACTCTATCCTTGATTCAAATGTTTTGGTAGTTACCAATTAATTATGAATGAGTACATGAATGCGTACATGAATAGTATGTGATATAATCACGAAAAAGGAATATGAAATGTGATGAAATTGGCAAGATGAAAAATGAATGATAAAAAAAGGGTAAAAGGATTCATCAAAAGCGAATCGTGGGTGTAAAGCTGAATGATATCTTTGAATGAAGCATGACGGGATGCACGAAGCGACATTCGTCACTGAAGCACCCGAAATTATCCGATGTCCCAGCTTGGCGGGATGCACTGTCGGCGCTCCGGAGTCATGATGGCGTATGGCATTGAAGAAATGTCACTTGGCGGGATGCGGCTAATCGGCATCAGATCATGATGGCGTATGGAATTTAATTGATACCGCGATGTCGGGATGCACCAAGCGACATCAGGCATGATGGGAAACGAATAAATTGATACCACGTGTCGGGATGCGCAACGGTGATGAGCTTAAAGTCATGCATTTTTAGTCCATTTTACGTTCTATTTTCATCTAGAAATGAATAATTAATATCTGATATGAAGAAACTCACCAAATTGTTATTAGCGGGAAGAGAGAAAGAAAGGTAATACGACAATAAGTGGAAGAAAGTGCGGTCAGATAGCGAAGCGAAATAAAAGAAATTGGGCGATTCATTGATGCGATTTTCGGGTTGACTCTGATGTGAGGTCGGTCGTGACACGAAAATTAAAGATTTGATGCGGGTGCGACGGGGAAACGTAGGCTGGTCGGCGGCTGAAGGGTATCGGGAGGCTAAAAACGGCGTCATATGACGTGCGAAGTCGCGACCGCGAAACACCTTTAGGTATGAAAGGTTTGGTGATGAAATTCTTAGGCACATAAGTTGATGTCCTTGACGTGAGATTGATGTCGCGACATCGATGATCATCCGTGAGGCTAAGTCATTATCAAAGGCCATCGAAAGGCTGCGAGCCCGCAAGCGTGTCAGCGACCTTGAATCAGTAGCGACCTGGACTGCTTTCGATTGAAGAGGTGAAGTTTCATGAAGTGAGGTCACGACCTTATTTCGAAGTCAGCGACATCGAGTAACTTGATCGAAAGCCTCGGGAGAACTAGTGATGTCGCGACATGAATCAAGTCGCGACATCGAGAGCGACCCGGATCAATGATCACGGGCCTTAAAGAGATGTCGCGACGAATGATGTAGCGACAGCGCAAGCCAACTAGTTGAAACCTACGGTTCTTTAGATGATGTCGCGCTGAATGCGATGTCGCGACATCAAGAATTTATCGATTGAAGGCTGAGGATGATTTAAATTTGAGGTCGCGACAAGATATCGGCGATGGCGACATGGAAGTCGATCAAATCTGCGAGGCGTGAAGATGTCGGCGACAAGATGGTGATGTCGTACCAGAATGACTAAATCAAGGCTACATAGAGTAAAATTTGTTCAGCGGCGATGGGATGTGAGTCGCGACCTGTGATCATCGCGACAAGGAAGCGGGGTCGCGACGACGATGACTTGGGCTGGATGCTCGAAAATCCCACAGCAATTTACATTAAGTTAGGGCTCAGCCCGGAAACCCTGCTCATCGCGGCTATCGGCTCATTCAGCGGCTTGGCGGCCCCGTCGACGAGAGTGCGGATAGGTACGAAGCTTTCCGTTTTCTTTCTTTATTTTTCTTTTCTTTTTTATTTTCTTAATTTTTCATTTAGTCGTTTAAATGAATCATGCTCGTATTTTTTATTTTGATTGTATTTCTTTTTGAATACGGATGTTATCGTTTGGCGGAAGCTAAATGCGAGAATTCATTTAATTTTCAAATTACTGCTGATGTTTGAAGTTCGGACAAATTTCTGGAATTCGATTGTTCGGTTCCAATTTATGAGTCATTCTTATGATCGGAGAATCTTTGTATTGTATAATTCGATGGTGAGAATCAAACTTCCATTATGTGAACGTTATAGTCGAATTTATCTTTTCGTAGTTTTTATTGACTTGTTAATTTAGGTTAATAAATTTGCCAGTTTTGGGTTTATTTTTCTTGGGATACGAATATAGGTTTCTTATACAGTTAAGATTTGCGTCATTGCTCACGATTTCAAGGAGGTCCTCACGAGTGACACGGGAAGACATTCTGATGGTGATGGCACATTTCTTTGGGTATATTAGCTGCTATTAGGGATCCTTTGAGCTTTGTAAGTTCACTTAGATAAATCCTCTTCTCATGAAATCAGAACGAGTTGAATAGGTTATCTATTTAAACAAGCAAAGTTCACCTCGATTCGGATGGTGAGGCCAATCCAGGTGTTAGTGAGATCTGAATCCAAGGAAAGGTTGATCTATTCAATTTCGAGGAGGGCTTGTCTGGAAGTTGTATATCATGCTTGGCCAGGTAACTTGGGAATTTGGGTTTACGGTCCATAAAATGGGTATGAAGTATTGCAAAGAAAAATACCCCGAGTTAAAGTCCCTCTTTAAAAGTAGTTATCAATTCCTGTATTGAAGGAGTAGTCATAAATTAGATAATGAAATGTGGAGTATGGAGAGATCGAATTTGCCTTTACCGCGTATGGACGGATTTTGGCGGAGTTAATCGAGAAATTTTATTAGGGTAACTACGAGGAATTGATAGTTCCCTTTATATTGTTTCTATTAATGTGTCTTGAGGATAAGCATTCGTATTCGAGTTCTTTTATTAGAAATTCATTATTCTTTATTCTTATTCTTTTAGTATGTTGAGTAGTTCGATTTATTTTTCCTTTTATTAGTTTAATTGTTCCGGCACCTTAATCTTTGGATCTATTATCATTTGTGGTCCAAATAGTATGCCGATCGAGTAGTCGGGGTAGTTGATTAAAAGTTCTTGAGATCTCTGTGGGATCGATATCTGGACTTAAATCATTTATTACTTATGGAGCACATTGCACTTAAGATATCAGACTAAGAGCTTGACTTTAAAAAAAAATGATGATGATTTACTCTAAGAGATTGGTGGTTCTCGTGTTGTTTGAATTGTCAACAAGTTTTTATGGGCGGATTCTTGGTTAGATAGTCCTTGGTAATAGTGTCGGAAATTTGTACATGCGTTTTGGTGGGTCAGCCAGGTTTTATGGGCGCCGTTAAGTGATCCCGAATTTAAATAAATCAATATTCAGATGAAAGAAAGAAATACTAATTTGGACATTTTTAAAAGAAAAAGAACAAAAACAGCGTTTCAAGCAGTGACTCTTGTAGCCACTGACCTTTAACAAACCATATTGAAAATGTTTGTTGTTTAGGGTGAAATCTATTGATGCGAGTGTACTTTGATTCGGGGAGACCTTTCATCTGACCATGACGGATAAAGTTGAGCGATTGTAGCCAATCGGATGTGACAAAGACCTCGAAAGAGCATGACTACTATGGAGAATTTATAGGTCGTTCGTCCCTGACAAATATTTAGCAATGAAACTGACCCGGCCCGATCAATGCGATGATTTTTGAAGACCGAACCTGACAGTAACCATGGTCAGCGAGAACGATTATTGGTCCTTCCTTCAAAAATCTGATGAACACTTGGGCGATTTGCGAGAATAGCAAATTCAACTAAATTGAATGGTGTGGAGCGAGAAGTTATTCAATTGCAGTTGTTCCCATTCTCTTTACGAGATATGCATTTCATAACACTTGTTGATGCCCTACCATATGAATCTGGTAACACATGGAAGGGCGATGAGCTTATTTCAGCAAGGTCTTTACCCATCACTTCAATCGAACAAGAGAAATTACTAATTGAACATGGGGAAAGTGAGAACATGTATCTTGACAGGAAAAATCTTGTTGAATCACTTTTTTTTTGTATACGACTGAATTTTCAAGGAGAAATGGCGAGCTAAAGAGAGCAAAAGGAATGTGAAGGATAGGTGTCAGCCATAGAGGCCAAATTGGATGAATTGATACATTGGTTGAATGAAGGAAGTCCCGACTAAAAAACCCAGCGACGAGTTGTGGAAGGAATGAGGTGCACGAAAGAATAATCTGCAAATCCGCATTCGGGGCCAGTGAGATTACATAGGCCGGAATAAAAGGAGTCTCTCATTCCTTTCTACATCTTTTATTGTATTTGAGTTGAAATAATTGTTAGGATTCTATTAAGTAGCATGATTACGAGTTTGGGGGAATTTATTTTTATCTTGCATGAAATGCTTCACTATTGTATGTGAGAAATAATTCCTGCATGATAAAAAATAGTTAGTCGTGGTCGAAGTGAGTGACATTGAATAAAGCATTGGTATGCTTTAAGTTAGATTGTTTATTGATTTGAAGACATAACCCACAGGGTTCGAGGAAAGTTGACCCGAGGATGCTGAGAGGGAATGAAGAATAATAAGTGGAAAAGAGCGAGTGTGAAATTTAGTCATACTTGAAATAAAGAACATTCTCTGTCATAACTTAGGCTTAGATAACGTCGCCGGTAATTCTTGTCTAAGCTTTGTGCTCATTAGATAATGTATTAACTTCTAAAGGCAATGTCCAAAGCACGAACTTAGTGTCTAGTTTCATTCGAATCCATGGAACTACAATTCACCCCAATTTCAATTATGCGAGATAAATAGTAATAAATACGAAGCAATCCGACTTTTGATTTAATCGATGCGTGGAATATTCTCGGTTTTCAAAGAGCATAATCGGAGGAAAACTAAGGGATTCGAAAAAACGTTCCAAATTCTCAATAAATACGGATCGAATCTGAGCACATAAATCGATGAATCTCATTTAATCTTCCCATAGAAATTGAAGGAGATCATAATTGACTCTGTTTTTCCCAAGAGACATACCTCATTATAAAGGATGGAAAAGCGAGGAATTAGAAACAAGAAGAATGAAGGGAAGAAGAAGAGAGCAAGTATCAGAATGGTGAAAACTTGTTTTTATGGAATGAGTGGGTCGGGAAAAACAAACCCGAGTTCCTTTGTTTGTTCCATAAAACGATGATTTCATCCAGGAGACGGTGGATGGAAGGGAATATGGATGGATTAGAATCCATCGATAAAAGAAGCTCGAAAGAAAAGGTGGGCATTTGATTTGTTTACCTGACCTTGTGCGGTCGAATCACTCATTAGGAGCTCAGGAGTGCCGGAGAACCAAATTACACAGAGCGGGGATGCAAACCTGGAAAAGATAAGTTTTAAATAGGGATGAACTTAGTGAAAAATGTTTGTAATTGAAATAGTTCGGACCGATATTTGAAGTCCTTTGGATATTTGAATAAAATTCTTTGACTTACAAGTGGTTAATCATGATGTTTGAATTTTGTTTACGTAACTAGTTTATTTTACGTTTAGGAATCAATTAATAATTACGTTACATTCGAATTATTCGAAAGATTAGAATCATGAATAAAGAAATTTGGGAATTAGGAGTATGTGCGATTGCATTTTAGATTGGTGTAGTTACAAAAGTGCGAAATTGGTTGGTCTTGATGGAGCAAAAATGTTTTGAGTAAAATGTCTTTAGGCAGGTAAATAAATTCAAGTCTTGAAGAAAATGATGCACATCGGTCAACAACAGAATTTAACTTTAGCTGGGAATCGGGAACCATTCTGGGAAGTCGGGATTTAGAGTCAGGTCAGAACTTGTTTGATTATTGATTGAGCGAAATCTTAGGTGAAACGATAACGGGAAATGATCGAGACCATCATTAGGATAGTTTGAGCCATTCTAGCCATCCCAGCATATCTTTGATGCATATGCCTTAGTTCGAGAGAATTGGCACCAAAAGCTTATCTTTCAAAATAACGATGGAAACCTCGACCCATTCTAAGAAATCAATCCTCGATAAAGAACCTATGATTACCACAGAATCCGGAGGAAGTAAGAAATGAAGTTTGGGGAATTATATATTTTGAAGAACTCAAAAGGGAATGAAGAAAAGGCGAAAAGCGAAAATCTGATAGAAAGAAAGCTTATAAGGGATAGGTTTTATCTTGTGGCCTAACTCTCTGAACAATTAAGTTCTTAGGGGTGTTCAACACACAGTACCTAATGCCATACGGTATGGGAACTCTTAACTTGAGAAAGTTATTAAGAGTGATCTTTAAGCTTTAAAAGTTAAAACATTAGCTATCCTTAAATGGTGACAAGACAAAGGAAAAATTCCACTGGTAGAGTACAAGTGAAAAATGAGGGGCATACGGTTCGAATTGAAGAAAACGAGAGAAATGTCCCCGAACATGAAGGGAGATATTTGAAATATAAGGAAGAAAGAGGCGAGAAGAAGAGAGAAAGGTGCGGGTAATCTACAACCTAAATTCTCAGTTTATCTACCCGATTACACAAGCCACATATTACGAAGCTTGAAGGACCTCGTTAGTTACGAAGGTTGAGGTTACCTCGTTAGTGAAGTCAATGAGAAAAAACGGCGTATGGGACTTAAATAAATAATTTTAAGAAAACTACCGGAAGTTTTACTAGAATTGAGTCAAAGTTGAGAAGGGCGCAGCTGCGCACACACAGTAGAGACTTGATAAATAAAACATTTTAAACACATTTAGTTTATCATTAAATTTTGTGATAGAAGTATACCAATGCTTTGTTTTCACGACGAATGAAATTTGAAATAACGATTATATTTGTTAATTCCAGACAAGAAATGAGGAATAATAAAAAATAAAAAAAAACAAAAAAAAAACAAAAAAAACAAAAAAACAAAACAGAAAAATGTCCTTAAAAATTATTTTGTTTGAGAATGAGCAATTCTTTCTTTTTCTTTGCTTGAGGACAAGCGAAAACTTTAGGATTTAGGGTTTGAGTGAGCTTAAAGTCATCTATTTTTTAGTCCATTTTTACGTTCTATTTTCATCTGAAATGAATAATTAATATCTGATGAAGAAAACTCACCAAATTGTTTATTAAGCGGGAAGAGAGAAGAAAGTAGAAAATACAGTAATAAGTGGAAGAAAAGATGCGGTCGAATGGCGGAGCGAAATAAAAGGAACCCAGATTTGATTCATTGATGCGGGTTTAGGTTATTCTGATCAAATTCGAGTCATTGACACCAAGAGATTAAAGTTTGATGCGGTGCGGCAGTAAGTACAGTCAGTGTTGAAGAGATGTCGGGAGCTAAGAAAGACGGCGTCGCCTTAGACGATGCGAGGTCATGTGTGAAACACCTTTAAAGAACATGAAGGTTTGGGCGATGAAGCTGACGCAAGTTGTTGTGACGTGAGATTGATGTCAGCGACATGGTATTGTCACGACGAGAATTTGAAGTCGACGCCGAACCATCGAAGAAGGCTGAAGCCCGCAATGATCATCAAACATGAGATCGAAATCGCGACACACGGGTTTATACTCGATTGAAGGGTGAAGTTTCCTTGAAGTGAGGTCCGCGACAGCGGCTGAAGTCGCGACGCCGAGAGCAACCGGTTAAAGCCTGGAAGAAGCCCAAGATGTCGCGACATGGGGTCGAAGTCGACATCTCGAGAAACGGCGGATCAATCACGAGTAGCAAAGAGATGTCGCGACGAAGACGTGATGTCGACGCAGGCAACTGGTTGAAGCCTACGGTTCTTTAGATGATGTGACGAGAGATCGATGTCGCGACATCGAAGAACATCAGTTGAAGGCTGCGAGATGATTTGGCTGAAATTAGCGGCGAGGTCGGCGTCCAGCTGACATCGAGGAAAACAATTGAAACACGCGAGGCATTGAGAAGATATCGACAAGATGGTGATGTCGCTGACCACAAGAATGACTAAATCAAGGCTACATAGAGTAAAAATTTGAAGTGCGGCGATGGGATCGAAGTCGCGACCTCGATGTCTCGCGACGAGGCGGGGTGCGACGAGCGATGACCCAGGCGCGGATCTTCAAAAAAAATCGCGCGGCCAGTACATTAGGATTAGGGCCTAAGCGGAAAACCTATGTCTGTAATTGCTCCGACTCATTTCCAAGCGACTTAGCGGCCATCGACGAGTGCGGATAATTTGACTATTTTCTTTTCTTTATTTTTTTCTTTTCCTTTTATTTTTTCTTAATTTTTCATTTCGGTCGTTCTAGAATGGATCATGCTCGTATTTTATTTTTTTCGTTGTATTTCACGAATCTGGATGTTGCTCGTTTGAGCTGAAGGCGAGATCACGGAATTCATTTACAATTTTTCAATTACTACAAATGTTTGAAGTTGGATAAATTCTGGAATTAGTTCTTTGGTTTCAATTTAGGTCATTCTTATGATCGGAGGAATGTTGCGTGTATAATTCGATGGTGAGAATCCGGCTTCCATTATGTGAAGCGTTATAGTCGAAATTTATCTTTTTGTATAGTTTTCATGACATTAATTTAGGTTAATAAATTTCTTACGGTTTGGGTTTTATTTTCTTGGGATCTGAATATGGAGTTTCTTATACGTTAAGATTAAGTGTTCTTTCTGATTTGAGGGAGGTCCTGGTATTTGGAAGACAGTGCGAGTAATGTACATTTCTTTGAAGGTATATTAACGCAACTATTAGGGATCCTTTGAGCTAATAAGTTCACTTAGATAAATCTCTTCTCACTTGAAATCAAGAAACGAGTTGAATGAGTTATCTATTTAAACAAACAAAGAAGTTCACCTCGGTCGGATGGTGAGGCCAATCCAGTGGCGGGATCATCGAGAAGGTTGATCTATTCTAATTTGAGGAGGAGCAATCACGGAAGTTGTATATCCTTGGCCAAATAACTTGGGGCTAAGGTTCTGAGTCCATAAAATGGGTATGAAGTATTGAAAAGCCACGAGTTAAGGAAGTCCCTCTTTAAAAGTAGTTGCTCGAATTCCTGTATTCGAGGAATGGTCATAAATTAGATAATGGAAATGTGGAGTATGGAGAGATCGGTGCACTCTAGCGCCTTGAATGATTTTTGGCAGGTTAATCGAAATTTTATTAGGAGTAACTACGAGGGTGATAGTTCTTATAGTGTTCTATTAATGTGCCCGAGGATAAGCTGATGAAGTATTCAGTTCTTTTATTAGAAATTCATTATTCTTTATTCTTATTCTTTTAGTATGTTGGGTAGTTGATTATTTTCCTTTTATTCGTTTAATTCATTTCCCGGCTTATGTCTTTGGATCTGATATCATTTTATGGTCCAAATAGTATGGAAATCGAGTAGTCGGGGTAGTTGATTTAAATTCTTGAGATCTACGTAGGATCGATGTCTGGACAAATCCATTTTATTACTTGACTGTGCACTTGCGGAATATCGTTTAAAACCAACTTTAAAAAAAATGATGATGATTTTCTAGAGATTGGTGGTTTATACGTGTTTTGTTTTGGTGTCACTTGAAGTTTTTATATAAAGCGCAGATTGCGATTAGATAATAGTCCTTGGTAATAGTGTCGAGAAATTTGTACATGCGTTTTAATTAGGTCGACATGAGTACATCTTGCATGATGGGAGATAGAATTGTAAAATGTATAAACACATTCACCCAGAATGATAATAAGGCGAGTTCATCAAACGGAATCCACTTGAAATTTAATGAATCTAACAGTCAGGTGAAATGTGACATTGTGAATCATGATAGGATATTTTTTTGTATATGCTTAGGAATTTCATGAAATGGTTGTACATTGAAAGCATGAGTATATGTGATATATTAGGCATAGTTTAATGATAAAATTCTTGGGAGTTCATTAGATATTGAAATGAAGCTGTATAGAACCACTAAGCATGAAAATGCTTAGCGTGGATTTAACTATCGCGCTTGAGTGTCGAGTAAACAAGAGAAGAAGGCCAAGATAAGTCTTGTGATCTAGAAAGAATACGGCGTACTAATTAGTGTATACTCCCGTAATTTTGCATATCATCTTTGAACAAGTGGTGTTTTGTAAACAAAAGGGATAAACCACGAAACTTGATTTTGTGTGTATCATCTTCTTGGCGGGCATAAGTGTAACTTTGTAAATGTATTTGTTAATGTTTATGGGCCTCTGAATGGCTTTGAAATTATAAGCGATTATGGAGCACTTTAGCGAAGCAGCTTCCGCCTTCGTGAATTAATAGCATGTTTTGATAAGATAAGTAAGCGTCGAGTGTGGAGCTCAGGTTAGGATCGCCATTCGGGTCGGGTAGGGGGATTCGGCCAGCGACATTTTTAAAAGAAAGGGTCAATAACACGGAAAATAAATAAAATGAATCGTCCATGGGCGAGTCCCAGGGTGTCGGTCGGACTCGCCATTCGGGTCGGATGTGGACTACAAAAGTCGTTCTAACTTTGCTAGGATAATTGAATGAGGGGAAGAAAAATATCAAATGGTTTCTAAAGTTAATTGTTATTGAGTTAAGTCTCCATTTTGTTTAGTTTATCATTGAAGTTTGAAATTAATAATAATTTTATTATTATCATGTCTTATTTGGTTAATAGTCATCAATCTTTAATGTAGTTATGTCTCTCCTTTTGTTACTCTAAAAATAATGAAATATGATGTATTTTTTAAAAAATTCACTTTATTTTGGCAGTAGCTAATGTTTTGTTTCTTTATTTATGTATATTATTTGTTAACATGGTTTGGTTTTCCATTATAGGTTTTATTGTGAGGTGTTGACAACTTTATGAGATCTTTCTAGATATTTGTTTGAATGATACCAAGATATGACGGTTATATATCTATTGTAAGAAATAATGTCTAAGAGAATTAGAGACCACCTCTGAAGAATGAATTAACCATACCTAATGATATGTTAATTATCTTATGTAAATTAGATATTTCTAATTAGGTTTGTTTTTTCTTGTACATAGAATATGAAGACTAACTAGAAAAATATTTATTCTATTTAGCTTTTTATATTTAAATGCATATATAATAACTTTTTTCCTTGATATTAGTTTATTTTATTTGTTTAGGACTTAATTTTAATTATATTCACAACAAAATAGGTACCAAATGTAATTTGTAAATAGGTTTCTATGGAAACAAGTTCATTATTAAAAAAAATAAAAAATTTCATTTTCTATTACAAAAAATAATTTTAATAAAATAATATTAAAATTTTCATAAATGTATGACATATGGTTAATGCTTAACATTGACATAAGTTTAAGCTAACTTAACATATGTTGATTCTATTGTGATAAAAATAGAAATAATCTTAACATATATGAATATAAAGTAGTTTAAACTTTTCTTGACACACAGATGATGACATATATGAAGTAACCTATCTTTAACATATATACCCTCGGAGAAACACTATCAGCAGGCCTTTTTCTTGTAGTCACGGTTTGGGGTCTTCCTCTCCTTCAGCCCTTGTTTAACACCTCTAATTATCTCCTTATTGAGTCATGTTGTAGGCTTTGGATGTGACATGGCAACCCTTCCCATCAGACCACCCACCTAAATGATATTGTGATTTTCCTAAAATACCTTGCACTATAACGTAGTTTACAGATTCTGCTTACACCTCCTCATGTAGCCATCTTTTGGATTTTCTTTCCAAGGTGGTTTCCATCCCACTGAAAAGGTGAATTTAAGTTTCCATTGCCATATCTATATATAAATGGAGAAAGGTTTCCTTCCATGAATCTACCTAGCTTAGTCTCTTTCTCCTTGTAATATAAATACCTTAAACATTTCCTGGAGGGAAGGTATGACTTGCTGCCATCTATCTCTTCCTATACCATTTTCTCCAAAGTTGTTTAGCTTTGACTCATGACTTGAAAGATTAATTCAGATCCTCAAATTGCCCGGACAAAAAGGGGCAGTAGGGTGCTAGTGTAGTTTGTGTGTGTGTGTGGAGTTTGTCCACATTGGAAGAAAAATTAACTTATTTATTTAAATGTTGATGACCTCAAATCATTAATGTTGGATGGATAGAAGAAGAATAGGAGCTTTAAATTATATATTTAAAGTCAAAGTGCTGGGAGCCAGGGCATCTTAAGTATATTGACAGAACTATTATTAATTAAATTTATTGCGGTCCACTGTTTCGTAAATATTTTTCGATTATGCCCAAAATGTGTTTTTCATTTCTGAGTTATTTTTAGCATCTTTCTGACTCTTCTTACCTCTTCATTCTTTATAAGTTAAGGACTTTCTCAACAGTAAATTAATTGTCTTGCAAAAACAATTAATTAGGATTTTGTTATGCGAAAGTAGTTTCATGATTTATGCACCCAATCAATTGTGGGGCTGAAATAAACACTTAAAAATAATGAGTGTTTGCCTCTTTAATGTGCAAATGATTGAACTTGGTTAATTTTTTCTCAATATAATGAGATTGACAAAATTATAGCCCCTCTCTCTCTTAACTTTGACACCTAAGATCTTGTCTACCTCACTAAGTCTTTCATTTGAAATGTTGAGGAAAGATAAGCCTTTATAGTATCGTGACACCATCTATCTTAATGCCTATTATAAGCATGTCATCAACATAAAGACGAATTACACCAAAGTTTTACGTGAATTTAGAATAAATGTCATCTTCTTATATATTGAAACCATATTCTAAAATCTGTAATCAAACTTTTCATGCCATTGCTTTGGGTTTGAACAAATCCATACAAAAGATTTTGTTAGCTTACATACTTTATGCTCATTTCATTAGTACAAAACCCTAGGGTTGTTCCATGTACACTCTTCATGCGGATCCTTGAATTCGAAAGCCGTTTAACATCCGTTTTGATGAATACATAAGTTATAAATGGATGTTGCTACAAACAACAATCTTGTAGAAGTAATCCGAGCAACAAGAGCATAAGTATCAAAATAGTCAACACCCTCTTTTTGCCGAAATCCTTTAGCCACCAACCTTGCTTTAAAGAGTTTTCCATCTTTTATTCTAAATACCCATTTACGTCCAATAGGTTTACATTTAGGAGGTGGATCAACCAAAACCCATGTACCATTTGATAGTAAAGAATCAATTTCATCATTTATAGCTTCTTTCCAAAAAGAGGAATCTCTTGAAGCCAAAGCTTCTTTATACATCTTAGGAGTTATATCCTCCTCTACATTTAATAAGATAGGAATCTTATTAAGTACATTATTATTTATATCACCTTCCATAAGAAAGACAATAGCTTGATAGGAAATGAAATCAAGATCCAATACTTTTTCTTTTCTTGTTCTTTGACTTCTTATTTCCACTTGTTCTTGAATTTTAGTATTTTTGTTATCAACAAGTAGAAGAGAACTAGACCTATTAGGAATATTAGTTTCATCCACACCACTGAATAATGATGTTGACTCATTTCTGGAATCATCTCGAGTTTTATCTTCAAGAAATTGGACATCTCTAGATTCCACGATTACATTAGACTCCAAGTCTAACAATCTATAAGTTGAATTTCAGCATATCCTTCTGTCTCTTTTCATAGCTCAGTATTTCTTTGTTCTTTAGGATGCGGAACTACATAAAAAGCTAGACAACCCTGACACGAATGTAACTTAAAATTTGGTTTCTACCATTCCATAATCCCAGTAAAGGGAAGTCTTTGTGATCTTTGAGGATATTCTATTATGCATATGGCAAGCTTCAGTAATGCTTCTCCCAAGGTTGAGAGGAAGCTTAGAACTTAGCGACATTGAATTCACCATATCCCGAGGTTCTATTTCTTTCTCTTAATGATCATTTGTTGAGGAGTATAAGGTGAAGTTCTTTGATGTATTATTCCATGTTCTTCACAAAAGGAAGTAAAATTAGCGGAAAATATTCTCAGCCTCTATTACTTCTCAAAATCTTTTATTTTCTTTTCCTTTTGATTTTAAATTGATTGATTTATACAATTTAAACTTGTGGGCCTTTATCTTTGTACTTCATAAGATATACATAGGTATCACTGCGTGTCATCGATGAAAGTGGCGAAATATCTATTTCCTCCTCTAGTCAAATTTTATTCAGTTCACATATGTCGAATGGATAATTGTAAAATTTTAGAATTTCTTTGGACTTAGATATTTAATTAATATAGCTTGAATGTAAATTTCATATCATGGTTATCATTTTGTATATTATGTAACCATTTTAGCAATAAACTTAAGTGACTACAAAATTTACATATTTAAGCACAGCAGATGTCATAAATTAATTAATGAATCCAACCATATAAACATAAACATTCTTATTATTATTATGACAACATAATTTACGAGAAGAGTTTGGCTTGTTCATCACAAGTGTAACACCCCAAATTATATCATAGTAGTTTATTACATGTTTAGGGTATAATATAAGTAAAATATGCATTTTTAAGAAATTTAAGTACTAAGGGTAAATTGGTAATTTGTAAAATGAGGACCCAAGGGTCATAACACAAAAAGATGATATGTTATTGTAGATTTTGGATAAGTTGATGAGTAAATAGAATGAAATAGAAGGACTAGAGAATCCCAATAGGCAAACTTTAGGCCAAACTCACGAAACATGGCAGCTTCTAACATAAGAAAAATATCTCTTTTGGTGTTTTAAAGTCTAGAGACTTCTTGTGAGTTTTGAGAAGAAGAAGAATTCATTGTTTTGGTTCAAGTAAAGAGAAGAAAGGAAGAAAAATAAGCTAGTTAAAGTGTTCAAGATCAAGGTATGGAAATTTCTCATTTGATGTATGGAAACTATAAGTATGGAACTTTGGTATGGAATACTTGTATGGAAATTCCTCCTTGTCTATGTTTGGGTTGGAAGAATCCTAATCAAAGTGTTTTTTTTGGGTTGTTTGAAGTTTGTTTTAAGGTATGTTTGTTTTTGGTTGAATGATTTGGTGAGAAGAATGACCCAGCGGTCATTTTCGGTTCAACATGACACCCCTCGCTAGGCGTATGAGTGCATGCTGAAACGTGAAACTCTGCTTAGGCCGGGACCAGACCCTCCCGAGAAGTTTCTACTACGCCCGGGCGTAGCACCTCACGCTGGGTGTAGCACCTCCTACCTTTAAATGACCTGCTGCTAGAACATGACAGCGATGCGCCTAGGCATAACCTTTGTTCACACCTAGACTGACTACGATTCAATTTGTTCTTTCTTCGATTAATTCTAGAATCAGTTACTCTTTTGTTTGGACTTTCAATGGAATATAATTAGGCATAAGTCAGATTAATGAGAGGATCATAATAAGTGAATATAGAAAGAGATTAAAATGCAAGTATAATAGTTATATGAAAAATGTTACATGCCTCGCAGGCGGCGAAAGCCAGTTGAGGCGGGCATTGTTCTTGCCCCTTATTTGTTAATTTGTTTAAGAACAATATAACAAGCTTAGTAATACATATAATTGTATGCTTGCTTAAGACCGAATAGTGAATGAATAGGCACCTTTGATTAGTGCTACGACACTCTTGCTAGTGCTACGACACTTCTATTACGTGGGCAGGCACATCTCTGTTTAGTGCTTTGGCACTCTTTGTTCGAATCTTTATGACATTCTGCTAATTAGCCGGCCCTTACATTAAATGGGCATGCACTTCTACGTTCGGTCTTACGGCACTCCTGCTAGTCTCTGATGCACTGTTCACGTGTGAAGGCATGTCTCTGTTCAGTACTTTACTGAACCTTTGGGTACCTATTGTGTTGTGTCCTACCGTTTCGTATTTTAGTTTATATGAAACTGAACATTTTATATGATAAGAATGCGAGATAATGAAACGATAAGCATAAGAAATCGATTATGTTGTAACTATCTGAGATCTGTTTTGGCTCTACGGGAAGATATGAAAATCAATTATAAATTATGTTATATGAAAACTCTGTTATAGAATTGATCCTGCAAGCTCCATCATGTATCATGTATGTATGCAGTGGATTATAAAGTGGTCATATACGATATTTGTTTCCCACTAAGTTATGAAGCAAATGCAGGTGTTTCATACGTGTGGATGCCCGAAGAAGAGGACATCAGAGGCATTCGCGTAATGAGCCCGACCTGTGATAGGAGTCCACATGATGTAGGTTTGATGTTGTTTTTGTAATGTAATGTAATATTTTTGTAATAATGGAATTGGTGTAAGTACAAGTAAATGGGACTCATGAATGTATGTACATGAACAGTTAAACACCGCATCGGTGGTCGTATTACAAGTTGAATTTCATTATGAAATTATATATGAAATGGACCCACCAATGTTAGAAAAGCAGGTTAAAGAGTCTCAGTCCCATATTGTGCCCCCTCTCTTCGCCCAGGCAGGGGTAGGGGCGTGAATACAAGCATACCCCTTCCCAACAATGACCGCATTCTTTGAGAGGATAAGTTTGTCAGATTCTAAAATAGTCTTGAATCCTCCCTTACAAAGCAAATTTGAAAAAATTAAATTCTTCCTAATTTCTGGTACATGAAGAACATTAATTAAAGTCAACTTCTTTCCCGAAGTGAAATGAATTTCGATGGTTCCTTTGCCATGAACTTTGGCAGCATTATTATTTCCCATCAACACTTCATGTCTTTGGGCAACAACTTCATAATTTTTGAATTGATTCTTATCATTGCATATATGAATGGTTGCACCGTCGTGGTGTTAGGTAAAGCTATAGCGCCCGATTACCATCAATGCGCATTTGAAATCATAGCAACAAGATTTTGTAACTCTTTCTCTTTGTGCTCCGGCCACTTTAATTTTCCCTTAGAACGACGCAGTCATTCTTCATTTCTTCCAATCACTCCCTTTTGAAGTACCCCTTTCCTCTTCTGATAAAGCAAAGTCTTATTCTTCTTGGAGTCATTAATTGAACCTGATCGGGATTCTTTCTCTCATTTCGATTGTTTCCAAATTTATTTCTAGCCTTGTTGACATCAAAAAAATTCACTTTGGAACCAGATTATGTTTCAAGTCTCTTACCATCTCGAATTCTTGTTCTTCTTCAATTTTGACATGTTTTTGCAATTGTTCCAAAGTGAAACTTTCAAAAGAATGCAACAACTTCCTCCTATAATCATTCCAAGATGGAGGAAGTTTGGCAATTATTTCCCTTACTTGTAATGGTTCACCAACATCAACTTCCAAATCTTTCAATTTGGAAACTAAAATCTGTAATTCATGCACTTGATCCAAAACCGAAATATTATCAACCATATTGAATTCAAAAAATTGTAGGGCAAGAAACTTATCTGCTCCTTGCTTTTCAGTGTTGTATTTGAATTCCAAAGAATTCCAGATTTCTCTATGGGACTGAACCGAAGTGAACAAGTCATATAAACGATTCGAAAGTGTGTTAAGAATGTGTCATTGTCTCATTGACATAGCAATTCATCCTCTTGACGTTTTGTACATTCCTTCTTGGCATCTTCGGTTTCATCAGGAGAGGGGAGTGGAGTTTGTGGCAAGTTCAGATCCAACACATATGGAACTTTCAAATCAATAAGGAAGAACATCATCTTATCCTTCCAACGAGAATAATTAGTGCCATCAAATCGATCAAGTTTCATGAAGTCTTGGTGTGACTTTCAATCACAGAATTGGTATGCTTGTCCATGGTAATTATATGTCTTTATGTTGATAACATGCTTATAATAGGGCACTAACATGGATGGTGTCAATGAAACTAAGGCTTATCTTTCCTCAACATTTCAAACGAAAGACTTAGGTGAGGTAGACAAGATCTTAGGTGTCAAAGTTAAGAGACATAGTGGGGGGTTTCGAACTTTGTGAATCTCATTATATTGAGAAAACATTAACCTCAATCATATGCATATTAAAAAGGCAAACACTCCTTATGATGTTTCTATTCATTTGAATGAAAATCCTGGTAGAGCTGTAGCTCAAGTCAAGTATGCTAGTGCGATAGGAAGTCTAATGTATGCTATGCATTACACTACACCTGATATAGCTTTTGCGGTTTGTAAGCTTTTGAGATTCACTAAAAATCCAGGAGTGATGCATTGGAAAGCGATAGCAAGAGTTCTTAGCTATCTTAAAAGGACCAAAGACTTAGGATTGTTTTATAATAGCTTTCCAGCTGTGTTAAAAGGTTATATCGCCGCTAGTTGGATAATAAGTACACATGAAAAATGTCAACTTTTGGATGGATTTTTATATTAGGCGACGTGGGCCAATGAAACATGTATAATGCATTCGATAATGGAGTTAGAATTTATTGCCTTAGCAGATGTGACACCCCAAAACCCGAGGTCCCGTTGACCAACCGTTAACCTATAGAAATACTATCTTAGGTCATTGTATACCTAAACTTTGATACCAAACTAACATCAAATCCTTGTGGACACTGTGTGGTACCGCGGTCATCCCATTCTTAGGGATCGGATTCATCCATATTTAAGTTGAAAATATGCGAATATTACTTTTTAAATAGTCCATAATAGTTCGATCATAACCCTTTTACCATTATTACATACCCGACTATATTGGCAATAGTGCAAAAAGAATTTAATTACAATTCTTTTATACAAAAACACATGCTATAACTAGTTTGTTCCAAGCACTTTTTACAAAAGGATTTACTCGAGGCCATGTCGCCTCTGCAATCACGGCCTTGGTGAAGCGTTGTCCATAGGTGTATACCCTACTCGAAATGTTTGTCCATCAAGGATGAGCCACACACTAGTAAGAATACCTCTAAAGGGCTACTCCCCACCTAAAGTGCATGTGTCTTCCACCTGACATCTCACATCTGACATTCTAATAAGAACATGTCGATTCTAAATGGGATCGCACATGTCATACCATGAGATGAGAGGAGACTCAATCATCTCATGCCACAGAGTCATACCAACTCTCATCACATCAGGTCCTGGGCTTCATCACCTGATACTAATGACATGATAAAAGCGTCATTACGTTGACATCGATGATCATTCAAAACAAATTTCATTTGTTTATAAAGCTAAAACTTTTGGATGATACACCTCAATGATAATTTTATATTCAAAACCATGTGCCTGTTTATTGGTAGCAAATTTTTGGTGTCAAATGCGAACTGCAAACTTAGACACTTTTAAGGCCTTTCACTTGGAGTGAGGACTATGTCTAACCATAATTTGGATCTTTCACTTGATGGGATCTATCACCAACTGGCTAATGCGAATCACATATTTTCTTTACCACTTCCATTGACCTTGTGACTCTGTTGGACATTGTCCCATTTGCTTAGAGCCCACCCGATCAAATAGAAAATGCGGTGTCAATTCATGACCATGCACTCACACCCATTAATCGTGTCGTCATTATGCAATGCGATATAATCATTGCATGGTATATAAATGTCACATGCATAATAAATTCTACATGGACAACCTGATCCACCACTTCTTAGGGTGTCATGGACAATCACATCACCTATATGACTTCCGTATCATTTTCATTCATGTCGATATTTCATGCATATATCGACATCACATACAACATGTCATTCTATGCTCTGACAATGCCTTGTCAGCCGATAATGGCATTCGCATACGATTCATCACATGTCTGCCATTGAAGACACTCATAGTGACATCCAAACAGGTCACTACATTGTCAAGTAATGACATTCTCAATCAAGTCACATAATGGCCCCCGAAGCAAGCCATAAACAATCACAAGCCGGGCCACGAGAACGACCCCCAAACAGGCCATGAACACAAGCCTCAAACGTTACGGGCTCACTGGCGTCGCGCCTCGCCGCTAGGCAAAGTGTGCCTAGAGCGAGCAACAACCTATACTAGGGTGGACCATATCCCCCTTTTCACGTCCTTGGGCTCGCTGGGTGTATGCCCACGCTGGCGAAGAACCCGTCTCACGAAGGTATACCTTCACCTAGGTGAAGAAACATCAAGCAGAACTCGAAAATCCAGTTTTTCTTCGCCAAACAAGCCCTTGAATGAAAAACCCTTTTTTTCCTGGCCCAAAGATGTAAAGTAATTCAAGGTAGGAAGAATCTCATACCTCTTGGAGTGTAGAAACACAGGTAGGAATCTTCCCCAAACCAGGCAACTGATTTCAGGAACTCTCACTTGGATCTCGGCGAAATCCGAGTGTTTTTTAATTGCCCACGCATACCTCGTCGATCACGATGAAGACTTTTGTTCGTTCTTGGCAGAAACAAGCAGACCATGATTTCAGTAGATATTGGAAGGAAGCTCTTGGCCCTCCTCTTCCTCTCTTCTCTCACTTTCTCAATCAAACCAGGAAAAATGGGCTTTTTGCCCTATTTCCTCTTTTGTTCTAACTTAAGTTTAAGTTAGATCGTGCATATTGCGTCGTGCTGCGTGTGTGCATCCTGGATTGGTCAGATTTTGTACAAGCTACTCGTTACGTCTTAGTTCAAGTTTGAATCATATCCCATGAACTTAACTTTCGAGTTTTACTTGACTTCAGATTTCCTAAATGATCAGTCACAGGAGTCACTTTGAACACCCATCGCCTCGAAAGCGTGAAAATTCATTGTCTCGAGATTAAGCGGGATTTTTCTAGATAGCCAGTTGCGTGAGACAAATCGACGGTGATATTATTTTGATCGTAAATCTGAAATTCCGGTTTCAACTGTATTGATACGACAATTTATTGTTTTGCCGCTTTTCGGAAGAAAATTCGATTTTTACCGGGTTTTGACGTGACGAGGAAAAATTTGAATGGATGAGAAATTTGTTACTAGATATAGGTTGTGGCCTGATCAGTACCATCTATTTCCTTGCATTCTGATAGTCGAGCTACTATGTCAAGAAACCTCATTAACATATATAATGGAAAGTCAGAGCGCATATAAGTCTAAGGCATGAATATGTGAGACAATTAATCACTGATGGTATAATAACTATTACCTATGTGAGGTCTTGCAAGAATCTAGCATATCCGTTTACTAAAGCTTTAGCAAGAGACTTAGTAAGGAGTACTGCTATTGAGATGGGTTTACAACCCTTCGACTAAACTTATCATTAGTGGGAACACAACTTCTATATTAGCATTACCACTAAGTTAGAAGTTTAATGGGTAATAACAAGTTAATGATAAGGGTTTGAGTACTAGGACTTGCTAGTTAGCAAGTTAGTACCATGATTATAAGAGGGTGAGTATAGCATACACTCTTAATGAAATTATTTCACCTATATGGGCATGAGGAGTGGTGCCGCTTCTAACAAAGTAAAAGAACTTTGTAAATGTTCATGAATTCAGGATGTAGCACATGACCTTAATAGTGTTGGTTATTATGAGAACTTCTTTATAAGTCGTATGTAGAATCGTGTGTGGCAATTCCAATTTAGAGGAAAGAATCACAGTTTAAGCTTGGGCCACTTGTGATTTTGCTAAATGTCTTGAACTACTTGCACTAACTAAAGGTTTAAAACTAAAGTTACCTTTATGTATGCGTTTAGCTACGTCTATGACTATACCAAACACACACAAACTAAGTGGGAGATTGCTAGTGTAGTTTTGTGTGTGTGGGTTTGTCCCACATTGGAGAAGAGGAGAGTGCAACATTTATTTAAATGTTGAAGGACTCTAAATCATTCATGTTGGATGGACCAAAGAAGAATGTGTTGGGCTTGAAATTATATATTTAAAGTTAAAGATGGCACTTGGGATCATGGGGCATCTTGGGCATCAATGGAAGCGGACCCCGACTGGCTGGGGGTTAATTTTGTGGTCTATTGTAAATATTTTTCAGTTATGCCCAAAAGATGTGTTTTTTGGTTTTACAGTTATTTTTAACTACCTTTCACACATTTTTCTTGCACCTCTTCATTCTCTATAAATTAAGGACATTCTCAACAATAAATTATTTGGCTTGCAAAAACAATTAATTGAGATTTTATTGTATCCTGAAAGTGGTTTCGCGGATTCCCCTTTTGCAATCAATTGTGGGGCGAAATAAACACTTAAAAAAAAGTGATTTTTCACTCCTCAAAATCCATACACATATTCCCTACCAGATTTTTACTAACAGTAGGATCAGCGATTTTGATCCCCTGTGAATTCTTTTATTATTTACATTGTTGGATCTTTGGTAAAAAGAATCATAAAAATGAGTGATTAGAATCTCTGAAGAACTGAAAACTAGGGAAAGTTAACTTTTTTATCTTGTCAGATTCCTATTCGGTGTTGAATACATACATCTATCTCATCCTTGTATTGCCTTAAAAATATTGTTGTGAGAGTGTCTTTTAAATGGGAGCAGACCTACGAGGGCTTCCCATTTCCAGCCAAGCCTGATGTCCCAATAGGCTTGTACCATCTTAAAAGAGTCAGCCAAGGGGAGTTCTTTTAAAGCCAAAATGATCAACAACTTGTCTTCCACCCAAATGTCTCTCCAGAATAGGGTTTCTTATCCTTTATAAACCGTCATCCTCACACCTTTAGTTATAATTTCAGCCATAAGGCTATCCCTCCATGCATTTAAAGCTCTTGTTTCTTCTTCCGTTTGGCTATCTCCCCTCTTATATATTTCCTGGTTACTATACACACCCACATCCTTTTTTTTTTCTCTAAGACCAACCTCTTGTTGAATTTGGTCAAAAAGGCGAGTTTTAGATTGAAATACTTCATTTGAAAAAAAAAATTGCAAAATTGGTTGGAAGTAAAGACTAATGTAAATAATGCGTTTGGTCGTGAAGGATTACAAAGGTGACGAAATACCGTATAAATGGCGATGACAATTGAACTTTTAAATTTAATAAAATGCCGTTGTCGTGGCGGCAGTGCAATTAAAAAATCGATTCTTGTCTGTCTTTCAAGCGTTGATATTTTAAATTCCTAAAGCGCAGAAGACTCATATTATTATTAGTTTTTAACATTGAAACTTATTTAAAATATTTCTTATTTGATAAATTCACGTAGTAATGGATTCGAATATGTTTGTTATATTATCATTGAAGTAAATTGTTGTAAATCATCTGAAGTTATTTATTTGGAAATAATGAAAAAATATTTTAAAATTTCATATGGCCTCAAGTGACGGAAATTCCAAAATAAACTGCAGTTTATTTTAAAATATTTGGAACATTTTTAATTTCACAAGTTATATCGATTGTGTATATGCCATTTCAAAATCTGAATCATGGAATATTCAATGGAATTTTTGTGAAGCTTGATTATGACCTCCATGCATATTCAATCATATAAATATAAAAAAATTGTATACAAATATCGATATATAAAAATATCAGCATATATCGATAGATCATGAGAAGATAGGCGCTATATTTATCTTGGGATGGCACAGATTTATATTTGGATTGATGCATAGATGTGGTGTGTCCCTCAAGCAGACATTTGGAGTAGAGGGTAGGAGCGAAGGGAATGAGGGCTGATGGATGAAATACTCGGCGATGCATGGAGCCTGGTCGCTGGCTGAGTGCACTGACTCGTGCAGGTCAATGATGGTGTCGCAGATGGGAGGCAATGTAGGGGGATGATAAAAGGGTGGGATGATAAGGTGATGCTCGGCGCTATGGAGGGGCTGGCTGCAGACCACCGGATATGATAAAGATGTGTAAGTGTGCAGGGGTATGGAAGGTGATGTGCTAAGTACGTGGGGTTTAAAAATCTCGGGTGATGGGTGGGAGAATGGGGGGGGATGTCAGTAAACAGTAACCGGCTCGGGTGCACGACCTCCTCGCCATCTCTCGACCATGACCTGCGCTTATCTCGACCACGACCTCGTTGATCAGCTCTCCCTCTCCCTGCACCTCGAATGGGTGCGCATACGTATTGATGGATGACAGGAGTCTAATGGATGGTCCATGTGATGTAGATGCCTCGATCGTGTCGGCGATCTGTGCTCTTCTCGATCACAGTGTAACACTAATCTAGCAATAAGATGTAAATTAGTACTAAAACGGTGGCGGTACACATGACGACTAAGCTATGTCGGCCATCAAGCGAAGATTTAAATGAACGACGAAAATTATAAACACATAATCTATTGATTCAAATTTGGAAAACACTTTAGAAACAGGACTCTAACTTACCAAAACTTTGAGTAGTCTGGAAACTATAGTATGGAACCTCATATCATCCTTATAGAGTGGTGGTGTCATAAAACGTCGTGTAATACGACAATACCATTGCATATATGGATCATGGAAGTCCATAATACCCACCATAGGGGGTGTAGTGATGATCCTGCCCCCTCGCGTATCCCATAAGGTAATGTATGGAGCATGATACGTCGCCTAATCTCTCTGGTGTCGTCTACGTGCATCCACTCTATGTAGCTGTTGGTCATAAGAGTAAGTGAAGGTATCACTCTGGGTGTCTTACTGGCTGTATGAGCTCAGCTGCAGACGATCTGACAGAGTCTCGAAACATTTAAGTGGTAACATTGTCAGCCCAGATCTCTGATCAACTAAGCGGATATCGGAAGGCTGAATTGACGACTCAGGCGATATGACTACCATATGGCTATAGCGTTCTACGCTTGTCAAAACTTTTATGTGAATATGAATGAAATTACTATAGAACCATATACTTTTACATATACCATTACGTCCAGTTTGTGTATCTGGTGATCTGAATATAGGAGGAGTACCTTTGGATGGGTTATCTTGAATAAGTACTCTCATACACCCCCGATGGAAAGGCTGGCTGGCTCTTCAGCCGTGGCTCAACTAGTAATCCATCGTCGACAGCCTCAGCTAGGTCTCCATCAACGACTTCGGCATTGGCATCGTCATCATGTAAGGCATGAGCAACTAGTGGTGCTGGATATGTTGCTGGTCGCACAAAATCGAGTTGCCCCACGTGAAGTCTCTCCTAAGACCATAGCTGAATATAAAATAAACATAAAGTAAGCAACCTAATGATGTGTTATGTATATGAATGTGTATGTAATAAAATAAAAATATTACATACGTGTATCAGTGTAATACAACCGCTAATACCGCGTCTACGATCCAAGCTGGCTCAGCATAACTAGCGATATGTATGTGCTAGTACTGCACCACCCCAACTATAAGTTGTAGTATGTATCAAATCTCGTAGTAGTGGGAAAAAGCACAGATGAACATGCACTCACCCTTCTTGTCCACAAACAAGAAGGATCCCATCAGCCTTCTAAGATGAAATCATCATACTAAAGCTCTAAAATGACATCATACGCATCGAGTCTTCGGGGTGGATGGTGGTCACATAACCCGCCAGGATGGGATAGTGATCCTCTTAGAGCATCGTGGGTGGGGTGACAGAAACAACCCGCTGACTCAGCCACATCGAACACACATATCCCAGTGACTGTTGGTCCGTCGATATGGAGGCTAAGGATTAGCAATATCTATAACGTGATCGTCGTCTCTCAAGAAGCGGGCACATGAAGCGCGTGTGTCTCGGGGCGCCATCTCTCGGCGAGACAAGTAAGTGGCGTCGATCATGATGTAGCCCAGCGGTATATACCGTAAAATCCTGCGTGGCTCACGTATGGGCCAGTCTGATATATCCATCCTCCCACATACGCATGAAGGCTTTAAATCTACTATCGAGGTAGAATGCTTCACGAAAGCTACAAGTATGAAGAAACCAAATTTATAATTGATTATATATAAATTACATATTCTGACTAATAATATTAATAGATAATTAATGAATACATACATGCTTTGTATACACTAAGTGTGACGTGTTTGTCTTGCGATACGAGCAGATGGATCGAAAGGATGCGCATCATGAAACCCTACGAGCGTCGTATCATAACATATAATACGAAGCCCGATTATAATTATTAACAAAACACATTGGAAAAATAGTATCATAGTCATTAATGCAAGTACTAATTACAAAGGCAATGAATCAAAATACACACATACATTAAAATGCACATACATTTGTACATAAGTGTTATACAAAGCAACTACAATTCCCCAAGGCAATTGCCTCACAAAAAAAAAAAGTGAGTTACTTCACATCTATCGAACTTGATTTCCTATTCTTACAAGGCGTCGATTGTGACTCGGATGTTTGCATATACACATGTGATAGTGGTTTTCCCCTCCTAGCACGTCCGTTTCATTATGCAATAGGGTTGATTTAGGATGTCCCGCACTTTATCGTTTCATTGACTCGGAGAATGATCATTAGGACCATCGTAAAGAGGCCACTCATCTTCATTAAATATTGGATTAAACAAGCTTGCCCATGTATCATAGTACGACTGCGTAGTGTAGTAGCCTTAAACAAATAATCGAAAATCAACACATCAATGCTGACATGCTGCTATGATATGGCTACATGGAAATTCATATATCAGTGTCTTTCCACATGTGCATTTTTGGTCATGTAAGTTGAGGTGTTGTGTTTATTATCCTTAAGCGACTGAAATCGATACATGTGATCATAAGGAACAATTTCCATTGATCTAGCCTTAAAAGCCTGACGAATGCGAGCATCAACATGGAGTGTAGGCTTTGCTCATCAGATGTCAATCTATTAGCACTTTGTTTCCTTCTTGCAACAAAGTAACTGTTAAGACGGAAAAAGGTCAACTGTACTAATGCAATGAATGGTAAACTACGAGCTCCTTTAAGAACACTGTTAAATACCTCCAACATGTTGGTTATCATTATCCCATATCTTTGACGTCCATCATGTGAAAGTGGCCATAACTAAAAAGGGATTGCCTCTAACCATTATTGTGTTTGAGAATTAATTATCCCAATTGTAGCCATATGCTTATTGAATTTAGATTGTGTACTTCGCCTAAAATTGCTTTGCATAAATTCTTCAAGAATTATCTTTAAGCAGGTCATAAAATTGCTTGCAAGATGGCGCATGCAAATCTGTGATAGAGCGGTGGTAAACTGACGAATGAGGATCGTTCATTCTTTATCATATCACACAGATGTTTGTTATATATAACACAAATCCACGAATCCGTTGAAGGTTACTCTATTTCGATACATGCGAGAACCATCTGACTATCAATATTCTCGCGCCTGCCAATAACAAATGTCAATGGAAACAAGCTGATTATTTACGTCATCCCATAGCAATCTGACCATGTGCCTTTATATTTCATTACAAATGTAGTACCGTAATGCACCGATACGGAATGACAATGTTGAACCCTTGATAATAGTTTAGAATGGCTAGAACACGCGTTGGAATATCTCGAGTGTTTGACACTATTAATGTCAAATGTGATCTAACATATCAAGTTTGTTTGCTCACAGGCCAAAAGCAAGCGTGGCGACTTTGTATATAATTTGGGAAAAGTCACGAATAAGTGTCTAGGGTGCTTTATGCTTTCCATCCAATGCCTTTTGTATGATATTTCATATCATTTCTCACGTCACATGGCGAATAGCAATAGTAGTCGATGTGAATTGTGCCTTAATTATTACACTTTATGAGGCGAAAGCGACCAAGTTTGAATCAGTTGATGATGGTCCCGATTTAAGCAAGGATTGAAACAAGTATCACGACCCAGCATATTGTTGATAACAAATAAGCAAGTATATTTACATACATAGTGAAGCTTCCATAGGCATTGACATTCTTTGACCTTCTTACATGCTAAAGCGAGCAATTTTTTTGAGGATCTGACAACGACTGAAACTCTTGGTGTCTTTTCAATTGATTAAATCTTTGCAGCCTCTTGCAAATCGGATTTAGAATTAAACTTGTATTCTGAATTCTACGCTCGAATAACTAGTAGTATGTGCACCATGGAGTCCAAACCATGAAATAACATTACCTAAGTTTTCAACATTTCAAATTGAGGTATTGGTGGTAAGTGATAATGAACAAGTGATGACTCGTCGAGTTTGCCAGCATCTGGGTTATTGATCGTCGAATCTTTACATGGCGAGCATTATATCCCTTACTCATTGTCAACTTGGTTGAAAATGCGAAGAAGGATGATACATGTCCATCGGCAGACATCGAGTCTCCATTAGATGCATCATCAACATCTTCATCGGATTCATCATTAGCTTCTTCATAACCATGATCTTAATCATTCCCATACACTCCGGTATACGTCTTGGACGTTCACAGACCCATGACAAAATCAAATTCTACAACATTATAATTGTCGCGAACGATAAATCTATATGGCCACCACATATTCGTTCACTTGTGGCTTGACTCGAACGACTTCAATATACAATTCAATTTCCTCAATGCTAGTTGTATTAACCATGTTCAACATTCGGTACACACTACTATCATCCCATATTAAAAAATGTTGGAACATATTTCCACTTTTTAGAGGATACTTACAATTGAGGACTAATTTGAATCTTTGTCAATGGTTGTCCTTGAGTATATCATATCACTCAATTGTTCAAACGTGCATTCAACCGGTACATCTAAAGGCATAATAACAGCTTTGTTCTCCACATATTTGACATCTGTTTCGATTCTTATATTTCCATTATAATAACATATCAGGAATAGATGAAATAAGCATAATTGACTGTACAAAATGGTCCCAAATGAATTAAATAATATGAGAGGTCATTATCCTTACCATTTAAACTCTGATCATGGATGCTACATTCAACCACCTTGTTTAGCCAATGAATAACTTGACAAATTTTGGCTATATATGAAAGATATGGATAAAGGTATACTTACTTCTCCATGTTATGTGTTATATATAAAATCAACTCTCTATCTTGTTGTCCTTATAAATGGGAAAATGAAAAGGAATAATGAGAAATTGTCAGGACTAATAAATCTAGAGACTTTTAATGAGAAACAACAGTATAATATATCAAATAAGAATAAGTACAATAAAAGGATGACGATAAATTGTAGGTTTGTATAAGTTAAAAACTCTGCATCTTGCACATAGAACTATTTTCCAAATAGTTCATTATTAAAAGCAATTATTGTCAACGATTTTCCAAATTTTGTTAATTATAAAAATATCAATCAAATCAATTTTTGAAAAAAATTTACCCACCATAATGCCGCGTTAATGCGTCGCGTTGCTGATTTTAAAAAAAAATGCAAGTAAAATTTTGTTAAAAGCACGATTAATGTATTTGTCGTAGCGATAATGATTGGAATTTTAAAAGCCCCGAAATTGCATGACAACGGCATTTGGCGCTAAAATTCTAGTGTGTGTCGATTGCCTTGTTGTAATCCTCCCTGACACGAACGAACTACTTTGATCATTACTTTCCATTAAAAACTAATTTTTTCATTTTTTTTTTTCAAGCGAGAAATACTTGATCTAAAACTTCGGAGAATTTCTCAAAGAACGATTCAGTCATTCTCAAACAGAATTTTAAATTTATCATATTTCTATTTAATAAAAAACGCTAAAACGAATAACCAGCTTAGTGAATCACATTTGTTGTGAAAAGACCAGTATAAACAATATCGGTTGTGAGAATTCAAACGAATAGAAGAAAATTGCTTTTCAAGAACATATATGGCTAGCACCTATTTGCTTGAAAATAAGATTTTCCATTTCACAGCGACAATTCATAAATTTGAGACCTTTCGAAGAAACCTTATGAAAGCCAAAGATTGTTTGTTAAAAATTATGAGACTATTTGTTCAAACACACCACACCAACAAAATTATCACATGAGGAATTTTCACCAAATTATCAACAAAATAAACCAACCAAACCACCCGATCTAAGAGTTTTGAAAAAAAAAAAAAACAGTCCTATGTCGGATGTTACACATTGAGGGTATCGGAATAGGAGTACCACAAGAAGATAGAAGATAGATGAAGTGGATGAAATCAAGCTAGTCGGTCGATCTTGAGGATGAAAGAAGCAGGGGAATGCGGGTGAAACAGTCCTATATCGGAGACTTATCTATTGCCGGTGTCAAATAAGTACCAAAGAAGAAAGAATGGAGCAAAAATCTAGGTGAAATCCGCCCTATTGGTCGTCTTTAGAATGAACAACAAATCGCGTGAAATGGGGGGGGGGGATGGGGGTGGCGCGAAAGAGGCCGAGTTTGAAAAATAAAATACTCAAAAAATCTGTTTGTCCAAAAGCAATGATAATTGAAGAAATTAAAAAATCAAATGTCGTTGTTCTAGAACACGACATTTGAATCAAATTAAAGTCTGCAGTTCGTGATTGCAGCATTTAAAATTTTGAAGGAAAAAACGTTGTCAAGAACAACGGCATTTGCTAACATAAATCCTACATGGCATAGACGCACTAGTTTGGGCATTAGTTTAGCTGGAAAACTAAATTCATCATTTTTTTCCCCAAAAACACTATTTCGGTCTAAAACTCCAAAAAGGCCATATTCATATTGTGCATTTTTTTAATCCCAAGGCCTCCCTGCTCATTCTCCTTCATGACTGCATTCCAATTTAAGAGATGGATCTTTTTCTTATCGTTTGCAATACACAAAGGAAGTCTCTCACTATCCTATCAATTTTGTTGCATATAGATTGATCGAAAGTAGAGATAAATTGCATGGAATATAGAGAATTGACGTCTGACTATTGCCTGAGCTAGAGGCATTTCTCCCTGAGCAGAAAGATGCTTGGCTTTCATCTTGACCTCTCTCTATCTTCTCAGTAATTGATGAAACCAAGCTTGTGTGAACTCTGCCTATGAGTGAAAGGAGTTCCCAGATATTTGTCCAAACTTGTGGTACTATGAATTTTTATTGAATGCAGTAAAGTTGAAACGCTATTGTCTCTTCGACCCACGTGAGAAAAATACTGGATTTCTAGGTGTTAATTTTAGGAAAAAATATGTATGGTCACTAACTTAAAAATATTTGTAATTATATCACTGAATATTGCATAACTATGATTCAGGCTATCATAGAAGAAAAAAAATTTGTGATTTGCACAAAAGAATGCGATTGCAAAGTAATTACGAATGTATTTTCATTAATCCGGCTGATTTTTTTAAATTTGTTTGGTCTTCTTCTCCATCCTTCTCCTCTCCTTCTCATTGCAATCGTCTTCTTGCTTTGCCATCTTCTTCTCCTTGTTGACCATTTTCTTGAATTCTTCTCTTATAAATTCAGATTCTTCTGTTGAATGTTCTTGAATACTGACAACTAAGCCCTTCCCGACTCACAGGCTCTTCCTTGCGATTTCGCTATTTCCCTAGAAATGACCCAACTCCCTCAATCGTCTCACTTTGAATATCTCAGACAAGTTTCGTCCACGATCTCTGTATACTCTGACTTTATGTAATTATCTTATTCATTTAAAACGAATTCGAATCTTTTAGTTTGTTCTTCCTGTATTGCGAAATCAAATGATTATTACTATCATTATTTTTGTTCCGATTAGGTCGTGGACTCATTTTGAATTTTTCCGTTTGATCGCATTTGATAAAGTTTCAACATATGTCTTGTCATAACGTGCATGGTGTAACTAGCAGTGAATATCTTATCATCGCATGTTTATCTAAAACCTCGAGAAGTTAAACCTATAATTAATTTGTTAATTGTTGTTTGGATGATAAATGTATACTTGAGTTGAAATAGCCCAAATTTAATCGACTAAAATCAATTCTAACACATTTTTAGCATATGTGTTAATCATAAGTATTGAATGTACTACCATAAATAAGCGTTTAAAACATTAGAACACTTATAGGTGTGAATTATTATAGCATTTATAGCATATTTTTCATATGTTTTATAATACTTTAATACTAGATTCACACCAATATCACTTAAGAAAGCCCTAATCTCTCATTCACTTGTGTTTTATAGGTTTAGAAGGAAAACCAACTAAAATGATGGTAGAAAATCAAGAAAGAACAAAGTGTTGATTGTTCTTGATTTGTTCGTCGCGACAAGGATGTGTTAAGTCGCGCTGAAACCAAGTCCCACATTGAAGAGCTGCTAGTGCGTCGTGGCGTAGGAAGTGTTCGATCACGTGAAGGATGTGTTCATGCATAGCGAGAGGAAGATGTGAAATGGTAAGCCTCAGGTACATCGCGACGAAGACACCTTCAGTGTTCTAATGCCATAAATCTTTTTGGTGTAGGTCATCCCTTGAGAGAAATGGAAGAAAACAGAACAAGAATCAAGCAATTTGGAGAATGAACAAAGAGGTCTCTCAGAAAGAGGAGAGAGGAATAAGCCTCTCGAGTTCTAACTTTCATAGAACGAAGCCTCTAAGGTTCATAAAAAGTTTACTAAGTTGTTCAATATTTATGTTTTACTTAGGAGTTCAATATTTATGTTTTCCAATTGCTTTGTAAACTACTTTGTGAAAATGATATTACAATTCAACAAGTTTTGATACATCTTTAATGTTATTCCCACCAATATAATGTGGAGAAAATTTCCATATGAAGCAACAATATGAAGGTAAAACTTCAATTTCATTTAACGAAAATAATGTTTACAATTGAAGTTTCTGAGTTACATAGGTAATTGTTAACATATAGAGTTGTAACTAGTTAGGAAACTTAACATATAGAGTTGTAACGAGTTAGGAATCCTAACATGTAGAGTTGTAATAGATTATGAAATATAGACTATCCCTCCTGTATATATACACATGTTAATTCAATGAAAAAATACAAGGAATTATTTCCTCTAATTCTCTCTTGGTTGTTTCTACATGGTATCAGAGCCTAGGGTTCGAGTTTGAGAATTTTTGGAAAATTTGGAGATTTTTGGCAATCCTAGAAATTTGTCGAGAGGGGGTGACTTTTGAAACACCCGGTTGGAGGCGTGGAGTCTCCTGCTTGACATAGGAGGGTTCGTCGGCTGAAGCCAGGTGTCGGCTGCAAAATCCGATGGTCGGAATCGGCGCGTGAAGCTCCCACGCGCGCGGCAAGTTTTTAGACGGGTTCCATTACACCCAGGCGTGTGGGCACGTCAAGTCTTGAAGGCCAGGGCTCCTCCTCCGAGGGGTCGTCGTCGTGAGTGGGGCCTCACGGTACACTTGGTTTCTGTTTGGTTCACGGATCTTGTAGTTTAGTACTTTTGTCGAAATGACCCCTTTTTTTTTCTGGGGTTCTACTTTATTTTTCCAAAATCTAAGTTCTAGGAGTGCTCTCGCTCTTGATCTTCTTCATATGGTATCATAATGGTGATTGGGAGAAAAGCGAGCAAAGGCTCGAAGTGGTCTAGATGATGTCGAAATCACGGAGACAAGATTATTTGGTCTATTATTTGGAATGGAGCAAAACAATTCGAATATGCATCAAGAGTGTACGTATGGGCGATCCACACTCACTAGGATCCTGTGGAGTGATTGAAGAGCAATGGATGGAGGAGGATGCTCGTCTGTTCATCCAAATCTGTAATTCTATTGACAACAAGGTATTGGGCCCTGGGTTAATCCTTTATTGGTATTAAAGAGCTAATGGGATTGTTGGAGTTCATTTACGGAAGGGAATGTTTCGTATATTTGATGTGTGTAAAGCATTCTATCGATCGAATATGATCGATCGTTCACATAATTTTTATGGCCTACAAAGATACATGAAGAGCTTAATAGTATGCCCTTTAGTCAGTCATCAAAGTTAAACAAAGTCTAGCGAAAACATATGGCGGAGTTATGGGATTTCTTCAACGCTCTTCCTTACGAGTATGATTAAGCTAAAACTGAATTTTTGTCAATCCTTGAAGTTATCATCCTACAGGAGACCTTTAGCGGGATTCTTTTCAAGGTATCATCCACTTCTTCACCTACCCTTGTATGTGCGCCGGACAAGCGGTGCTCTTATTGAATGAGACCATTGAGATTAGAGGCAATGAAATAAAAGCAGTGGTCAGTGATAACCTTGGGGACGATTTTGAGGTGTTATTTATTATAAGCTGCACTTATAAGCGACCATGTGATACGTGATTGTAAGAAATGACATAATCAATCGAAATTTGGTATGTCTGCTTCTATCTTGAGGCACATCCAGATTAATTGAGTTCGATTCTCGGCCATGAGTGCGAGTTCAAATTGTATCGAGGACCTCATTCAGATCTGCCCTGCTTCCATTACTGTATTCTTTGAGTCGAGTAACACAGAATAAATGCATTGTATCTTCTTCATCTTCTAAATGGGTCATTGACTCTAGAGCCACAGATCACATGACAATTAACTCTGTCTTTCTCTACCTTTTAGTCTGTGGCCAACTCCTTTGTCGGCTCTGTGAATGGATCCACATTCATGTATTTCTTGGGTCGAACTCAAGTGTGCCCTCTATCCATTCCTTTTGACATCGAGTCATGAGTTTATAAATTTCTCTTTTAATTTGATGCGTTGTGAGTTAACTCGGCGCTTAAGTGTGTTATATCTCATTTTTTCTTGATTTTTGTCTCTTTTAGGATTTTATGACGAAGCAGATTATTGGTAGAGGCCATGAGTCTGGGGTTATATCAGCGATCTACATAGTCCCAAAGACCTATTTGCTTGTTAAAAAAGTCACTACACCATTTGAACATTGCGTTAGATCATCTTTCACTTGCCATTATTAAAGAAATTGTGTCCTCGGAGTTTCGAGTTTGCTATCCTTAGATTGTGAGTCTTGTCGATTGCAAAACATCATCGCCTTAGTTATAATTTTGAAGTCCCGATGCTTTTTCATTGATCTTCCTTTTGAGTTAGTTCTCCTTTTGAGTTAGTTCATTCATATGTGTGAAGTCAGGTGCACCCGATTGTATGCAGCACAGGGTTCGATACTTTGTGGCTTTTGTTGATGATTATTCACGAACCACTTGGTTATATTTAATGAAAAACCGCTGAGTTGTTTCTCGTTTAAATTGCCTTATGTCTTTGAGACCATCTTCGATTTCATGTTTATGTTCAAAATTTGAGAAGTGATAATGCAAAAGAATATGTTTCAGGACAATTTTAGTCCTTCATGCTTTAACATGGCATCCTTCATCAGACTTGTGTTGACTGCTCTTCTTTCAAAAATGGAGTTGTTCTTTGAGAGAAAGAATAGACACCTCGCCCAAAGCGTCGGAGCTTAATTATTTCTAAGTATGCATGTGCCCCAGCGTTAAGCGTCTTTGTTTCCTGACTTGTTTTTTTATTAACCGGATGCCTTCATTAGTCTTGAATTGAGACACACCGTATTACATCCTTTTCCCCAATAAACCACTATTCCCTATTGAGCCTCAGATATTTGGATGTACCTGTTTTGTTCGAGATGTTCGTCCTCAGGTATCTAAACTTGACCATAAATCTTTAAAATGTATCTTTCTTGGTTATTCCAAGGTTCAGAAGGGTATCGGTGTTACTGCCCTAATCTTCGTAGGTACTTGGTTTCTGCGGATGTCAAGTTTTTTGAGAATGTCCCTTTCTCTTCACCCTTGACCCACACTAGTCAAGGGGAGGCAGATGACCCTCTTGGTGTATCTGTGCCTCCCACCATGGCCCTCTGTTCCTGCTCTAGTAAAGTCGACCCCTCCACTGCTCCTATCATTAAGCCTCCTATCACCGGTCTACACTCGCCTTGAGAACCCACGGTCTGGTCCTCCGCAGAAACTACTTGACATCAGATCCAGTTCGATAATATTGACATGGCTCTGTGGGCGGATTGTGTGTGTTCGTCGATTTCCTCATTTTGCACATATAACCAGTTGTCTTCGGTCATGTTCTTTTATTTGCTTCTTTGGACCTGTTTCGTTTACCTAACAACTCAAGAAGCCTTGTCTACTTGGACAACAATGTATAGTGGCCGATGGATGCTTTGAATGGGAATGGTACTTGGAATTTGGTACATTACCTACTAGGAAGAAAGCCGTTGGATGTCGTTGGGTCTTTGCAATCAAAGTTAATCCGGATGGTTCAGTTGCCCGATTGAAAGCACGACTTGTGACCAAAGAGATGCGGCTCGGACATATGATGTGGTATTCTAATACCTTTTCCTACATTTGCTAAGATGACATGCGTTGGCTTTTTATTTTACTATTGGCTCGTAATTGGGATCTTAAATCGGCTTGATATTAGAGCGCCTTTCTTCGTGGCGATCTTGAAGGAGGTATATAGAGTAGCCTACGGGGTTTATTCTTCGAGGGAGATTGGAAAGGTTTATCGCTTTCGAAAGTCATTGTATAGCTTGAAGCAGAGTCCCCGTGCTTGGTTCGGTAGAGATTGATAAACAGGTTGAAATTTAGCTTACGAGAAGAGTAAATCGTAATTCGTGTACACGGAACTCCAGGTTTAGGTGTCGTTTTGTTGGTGGGGTGTATGTGGATGATATTGTTATCACTGTGAGTGACTAAGGAATCTCATCCCTTAAGTCCTTTCTTCACGGTCAGTTTATATGAATAAGCTTAGAAATCTTTAGATATTTCTTAGGTGTTAAAGTTATCCCAAGATAAACATGGAACCTTCTTATCTCAGAAATATGTGCTTGATTTATTATGCGAGGCGGAAAATTGAACACGACCATGGTTCCCACAATAATCGGCGTACACATACTAGAAGGCGAGTTGTTTGAGGATCTGAAATATATAAAGAAGAAGTAATTCAGTGACTACCTTCTGATAACTTCGTCCCGATATTGCCTTTCGATCGGTGTTGTGGTATTACATGTCTTCCTCGATTGTTGAGAATTGGGCAGTTGTAGAACATATTACATGTTCTTGAAGAACTCGGAATGAGGTATTCTATATAGTAATCATAGACGCAAATAGGGTTAGATGCTTCACGGATCTTGATTGGGCGGGGTCGAGGAATATGAGATCCACATTTGGTTATTGTGTTTTTGTTGGTGGAAATCTAGTCTCATGGAAGAGTAAGAAGTAAGGGGTTATTTCTCATTCAAGTGCATAGTCATAATATAGACGATGACCGATCGTATTAGTAAATCTGACAGGCTTCATCAACTCTTGATGGAAGTCGGCATGGAAATGGTCTGAAAACTTTGGTGTGATAACCACGCTACCCTTCATATTGCTTGAATATTGTATTCGTGAGCGGTAAGCGTATTAAAATTATTTGCCGCCGTTCGTGAGAAAATACAACTTCGGTTTTGATTTCTACGGGATATGTGAAATGGGAAAGCAGTTGGGTGATATTTCACAAGAATACTCTAAGTGGGAATTTAGGTTAGCTATTTATGTACTTGAGTTAGGCATGATTGACATCTATCTTTGGCTTGAGGGTGTAAACATATAGGTTATGTAGTTAGGAAACTTAACATATAGTATTGTCACTAGTTAGGAATCCTAATATGTAGAGTTGTAACAGATTAGGAAATATAAACTATCCCTCCCATATATATACACATGTTAATTCAATGAAAAAATTCAAGGAATGTTTTCCTCTAATTCTCTCATGGTTGTTTCTACAGTAATAAAAAAATACATAGGTGTTGGTAAATGCTTAACAACATTTTGCCAACTACAATTAAAAATGTTAATGCTATGAAGATTCAAAAAATGAAACATATCAGCAACATTCTTGGGAGTAAATGAAGAGGATGTAGCAGCTCCATCAAGTATCTTCTATCATGGTGGATATAGAACTCATGCTCGTATTGCTTCTTCTTTAGATATATAAGTTTTGTATAGACCAACTTTATATAATAACATCATTCGATGACATTCAAGCTAAGAATCATAAACTCCGTGCTTTTTATCAACAAAGATCACATAATAGTTTCTTATTTTGCTTATCTGAAAGAGTATGTAATAATTATTAGCAATACGAAATAGGCTAAACAATACACAAGTGGTGGTATATTTAATAATTATGGTAGTACATTCAATACTATGATATATGCCTGATAATAATGTGAAATTGATTTTGATGATTAAATTTTTAGGCCATTTTAATCCTACTGTATATTTACCATCCAAACAACAATTAACAAATAAATAATGGGTTTAATGAATGGCAAAGAATACTTTGGGCATGAAAAAATACACAACATATCCAGATGATAAGTTAAAAGGTTCTTGTGCAGGATTAATGAATATAACCTGAAGATTTTTTTCTTTCTTTTTTTTTTTTTTTTTTTTTGTGTTGCTGCCTCATTTGTACCAACCAGCAAGGAACCACCTCAGCACAAAGCAGAAGCAGCAGCCAATAGCCTGTAGAGAAATACATAGATTCAGCCTTTGGATATCTGATTATTGCCCGTATATATATATATATATATATATATATATATATATATATATATATGAGCAAAATGCTTCATTAAAAATTGAATTTAAACAATAAAGTAAGAAAGATAATTTTGAAACTGATAAATGAGAGGATCCCGCACGAAACGAATGGTAAAAGACTGGTAAAACTATATAAGGATTAGGAAAGTTGTAGGGATCCTCATCAAAGGAACCACTTGGAGAGAGCATCAATCCACCACAAGTCTGAAGAGAAAATCTTTGATATGTTTGGCCACAAAACAGGCAGCCACAACATTAAGCCCAAAAATCAAGTAGCACTCAAAAACCAACTCATAGATGTGGGGGGCAGCCAAGACTCCCAGCCTACAATCCACTCTTCATAGACAAACTTGGAAATAAGATCAATTCAGGATCATGCGATCCTTTTCTATCAGATAAGAAGGGTTATTTGCACAAAATATTATTCTTAGTATTAATAGACACAAGAGGATCCTACATCTATTTATATGAGAAGAAATCATGATAAAATCTGATAGATACATCACTGAAGGCCTTTAATCTCCACCAACAAATGAAACCATGCGCCATCTAATTTGATTTTGTCAAAATTCATCTTTTTTGTAACTAAATATACTGCATATTGCAATTGTCTGGAATCAGACGACAAATAACACAATCAAGTTGACAGACTTGATCAGTTGGGAGATACTAGCTCAAACTTCACCGATTGATCTTGCCTAGAGATAGTCGGATGATATCAGTTTATTGTTTTTATTTTTTTTTCCCTCTTTAGTATCATGCAGACCTTCAAGAAGGATCTATTGACAGTGGGCTCAATTAGATTACTACATCAATGATAAGTACAACATAATGGTTGAAGAAAAAACTACACACAAATATGATTTGATCACCTGGAAAATGAGTAGTACGATGCAAAGTGACTTCTCTGACATCCTGCCAAATTGTCTTAAAAATAGGTTTACAACAGTCCATGTTTGAACCGGTCGTTAGCCCTGTTTGCGGGTCGAACCTGAGAAACTAAATGTCAAATATCATTGAAAATAATGGATGCTAGAAAAAGTTCCTTGAGCAGCATGGACTACATAGTAAGCTACCTTGGCAGACGATGCCGTGGGCATTTAACATAGCCTGAAAGCTGCAAAAAAAAAAAAAAAAAAAGCAATCCAAATTTAAAGGCCCTATTCATCTGGCATAATTATGATGAATAATGAGAGAGAGGCAGAAGTTAAGCCTGGGGAGTGATAATGAAAGTTAAAACTTGAGGAATAAAGAAAATCAGCAGAGGTTTCCACTGTAACATCATTTGTGAAAGGTATTTAGTTGTGGGTAATTAATGCAAAAAAATTGCAAACTCATGCATAAACTTCAACTTAGAAAAGTTCCTATACACAAGGGTCAGATGGGATCAAAACAGTAAAGTGAGATTGGTGCATATCTTCTGTGTTTTGCTGATAAATAAACCTTGGGAAACCATCTGAAACAATGGGTTTCCTGTCAGAGAAGAAAATTCCATGGAAACAATTGAATGCCATAACTATTTTAGTTTGCCAAACATCTTTGGGCCACATGACTTGAGGTAAAAAGAAAAACAATGTTACATGTTAAACAACTGTGATTTTCAGATGCTTAAAAACTAAAATAGCAGTAGTATTTTAGTTAAGTAAATCTACAGCTGTTCGAATATGAAAATCGTTAAATACTACACATTTATGCTCATCCAGCAACTAAGACTGAAGGCTGCAATTCAAGCTTTGACAGATCATCTGGCATTATACTGAACACCTTGAACATATTAGAAAATAGAGACATGACAGAATTTACCTAAAATGGCCTAAAATGCCGACTACAGCCATTGTCATTCCAGCAAAGTACGTATAAGTGTCTCCAACAAAAACTGAAGAAGGATACCTAAAATATGCAAGATACAATAAATGGACAGTCAGCAAGACTGGATTAATACCAGGAAGAAACAAATATTAAAGAACTTAGGACTTGTTCTGAATAATTCTATGAAAGTTCTTCTAATATACTATATGCCACTTTTGTCAATACAGCTATAAATGCACATTTATGAAGAACCAGTTGGCATTTAGATACAAACTATCAGAAGTGTTTTAACAATGTGTCATGTAGAAAAACTTTTGAAAGAAATCCTGTGGTGCTAGTCAGAATCACTTCAAGTGATTGTCAAGATTTTTAATGGTGATTGTTTTGCAAAACACTTAATTTTGAGAGGACAGCACGCCCAAGCAGTAAGTGGCTCTAAGGCTTCAAGAATCAGCCCCAAACAGACTTAAATAGAGGATTGAAGTATAATTACCAGTTGTAACTAAGTAGAGCCAAGGAAGTGGCTAGCAGTGGTTGAACAAGATATATAGAGAATGCATGTGCCTGCTTATACTCTGAGTCTGTGGATGCTCCAATTTGCATTGCATTATGTATCAAAATCTGTAAAATGCTATGAAGCATCAGATTCCATAACCAAGTCAAATTCCAACAATTGTACAAGGCTTTATTCTTACAGCAGATGCAATAACAACAGTTTGCCCAACTTCAAGGCCATTTAAACCAGCATGTATATTGATGGAGTTCGTGCAGAACACAGCCAAAAGTCCCATATATAATTTATATATCCATCCTGTTCACATCAAAATATAGCTGTGGTATTATAGCCAAAAGGATAAATAACTCAATAATCAAAATAATCATGAGTTAAAATGTAGTAATTATTCATCAAGCTGTGCATTATCAGTCCCCTAGCGCATAGTTATCACAAGCATGCCTCAAGTGTGCTTAAAAGCCCAAGAGCCACCACTCCCTGTGGTAGCGCCTCACCTTAGGAGAGGCACCTTGCTTCGAGCATTTTCGACCAAAACGATGTCATTTTGGTCAAATAAATTATTTTAACTTATCAGCCGGCGTCATTTGAGTTATCTTGAGTTAAAAAAAAAAAGCTGCAGTACACCAAAATGACGTGATGTCGTTTTGGCCACTAGTCTGCTTATTTATAGGATTTCAGCCCTCAGCCCCATTTCTACCATGTTTAACTTCAAAAGCCTAACCTCATTTACTCTATAATTCTAAGCCAAAGGAAACAGAGAAGATGCAAAATATCAACTAAAATAGCCAAGAAATTGCAAGAAAGTCATGTGAAAATAGGAAACAACCATCATAAGAATCATAAAATATATATTTGACATGTGGTGCGCCTCAAATGCGCCTTCGCACTCAAGGATCGAGGCTTTTAGCTCTCGGTGTATCTTCAGCCTCCGAGAAATAACTATGCCCTAGCGTTATATATCTCTCATCTAGGACATCCAATAATAAAAATCATCCATTCAAAAGAATCGGATCTAGTGTGTTATGTTATATGATGTTAAGTGATCCATGAAAAATGACCTTATAACCATCTCCCAAATATCAAGAGAAGTTTAACAAGCAGCCAGGTTCTAAGTCGCTATTTCCAAGACCAACTGTATAGATAAGGAGTTGAATCTTATTATTAAGAAATAATCATAATGTTTTTCCCAATTTCCATCAGTTATTATATAATCAGGAATGGTCCCAAAATGAAAAAGAAATACCCCGAGGCCTCCCATATCCCTGCCTGATGGTTCTAGCACATGATGGTCCATTCATATGTTTCAATAATTCCAATGAAGGTGTGAACAAATACACACAAGACATATATCTATAAATATTAACAATTAGATGGATGTGCCTCAAGAACAACTTTTTATTAAGCATATTTAAAAAAGAAATGATAATGAAACTTACAGAACATATGAAATAAGAGTCAGGGGTTACAATCATAAATTAACAGGAATGAAAAAAAAAGTTCCCTACTTAAAAATCATCATGCAGCAATCATGTTTAAAGTACCCATGTTAACAGTAATAGAAAGAAATAAAACACCACAGTTACATAATAACAAAGTTCTTTTATTAACGTAATAATAACTATGAGAGACTTACAAATCATTTACTGGTCAAAACTTCCAGCCCTACATATGGGATGAGAGGCTTTGAAATAATTATAGTTGTATGGCCAGCATAATGCATCAACAGAGGAAGAGCAGCAAATGATGGCAATATTAATTTCCTGTTTTTCTGAATTACATAGATACATCCAAGATCTATTTTCAGCACAACAAAAGTCTATGCAGCAGAAACCCAAATATTTCTGCAAGATCTCTCTTCCCCTATCACAATCAGAAAAACCTTTAAAAATGACCAAAATACTCCACACTCTCCACATGGAGACATCAGAACATCATCAACAAATCAAGAGGTCATGAAGCAGATGGATGCTAAAGCTGCATTGTACTCAACAAGCCACTGCATAAATGAAGTAGTAATATTTTGAATTCAGAGATAAAGAAAACGTCTTCAAAGGGGACCCTAGTCAACTTAAGGTTAAGCTAATTTAAATTGGTAGATAGAAGATGGAAAGGAATACATAAATACTAATAATAATACTTCAGGGAACGAAAAGAAGTGATCATGAATGAAAAGATCCCTCATCCATTTCAATATGTTTCTCGAGGCCAAAAGTGGTCACAGCTGCCCCTATCTTTTCAAGTTCCTTTTTCTTTCAGCCTTTTGTGTTTTTTGGTGAGGGCAAATGAAATAAAATAAAATACATCAACAGCAACTGTGAAATAAAGGTGCAACCATACAAGGGTATAGAGTACCCAAAGCCTACGTGACA
Source organism: Tetrastigma voinierianum (assembly GCA_016808115.1). Classification (NCBI taxonomy): domain Eukaryota; kingdom Viridiplantae; phylum Streptophyta; class Magnoliopsida; order Vitales; family Vitaceae; genus Tetrastigma; species Tetrastigma voinierianum. Next base: position 71,532 of record JAEQBH010004955.1, read on the forward strand.
GAAGCTGACCATTTACCTATCTCTCTCTGCTATATACGAACTCCAAGTCTACTGAAGTTTGTAACACTACACCATATAATCGTGGCTTCAAAAAGTACCATTTTTGCAGCCAAGATTAGCGATTACCTCTGTAAGGGTTTCCTATTACATTACCATCAATTGTCCAAAACAAAAATAATAGAGCCAAACTCTAACTAATACTTTCTCATCAAATAAAGATTGACAGGAAATAAATGGTTCAAACTACAAATTATGGACACTCTGTGCATGGAGATTTTGGCCCCAAGTACAATACTTTGAGGAAACTAATAATTTTAAGATTTCAGCCAGGATCAACAAGTGGGCCTTATGGCGAGTTAATTGCAATGAAATGATAAGGTATTTGAACCATGCTGGGTTACATTGGCATATGTCACCACGCCTGCCTTTTGTACTATAAGGCTCTATTTGGAACTGAAAGTCTTGAAGGCAAAGAAAATATAAAAGAAAATGAGAGGAAAAGTGGAAGGAAAAGAAAATTTTGAGGAAAATAATAAATAATGTTTAAACTCAATAAATTAATTCTATATGTTTATTCAAACTCTGTTTATTTATTTATATATCGTATAAGGACTAAGAAGTTTAAAAATATGTAAGATTTTGAAATTTTGATTATATTCGATTTTCTTTTGTATTTTCCATGGTGAAGTAAACATAAGAAAATCATTTTCTAATTATTTTTTTCTTTCCCTACTATTTAGGGTTCAAAAGCCGGCCCCCAAAGGTATGATACCGCAGGTACCAACGATGTTATATATGCTTGGGTAGTTTCAGGTGCATTTGTTCATCTAGGGTCATATTTGTAGAAACAACCAAGAGAGAATTGGAGGAAAGAATTCCTTGTGTTTTCATTGAATTAACATGTGTATATATACAGGAGGGATAGTCATATTTCCTGTCCAGTTACCATCCATCTTAGGATTCTAAAACTAGTTACAAGCTCTCATGTTAAAGTTTCCTAACTAGTTACAACTCTATGTTAACACTCCCCTCGAGTTAGACATATATGTCAATCATGTCAGCATTTGCATAATCATAACGGTCCCACTTAGAGCCTTTGTGAAAATATCACCCAACTATTCTCCTGTCTTCACATATCCTATAGAAATCAAAGCAGGTTGTATTTTTTCTCATGAGCGAAGTGGCGGTCGATCTCAATATCTTAGTTGGTTCATGATACACGATTCGAGACAATATGAAGGGCGATCCCGATTATCGCGCCAAAGTTTCTTGGGACCCTGCAGTCTTAATGCCGACTTCCATCGAAGTTGATGAAGCGCATGATTTCACACACGAGGGTTGTGTCATTGCTATATTCGACTCTGTGACTTGAGCGAAACAACTCTTCCTTGCTGCTCTTCATAAGACTAGATTTCCACCAACAAAAACCACGATAATCAAATGTGGATCTCTTATCTTCCTTTGACCCTACCCAATCAGAATCTATAAAGCACTCAACCCTATTATGCCCATGATTACTATATAGCATACCTCGTCCCGGAGCTCCTTTTCAAGTAACATAGAATATGTTCTATAGCTGCCCAATTGTCAACAATTGAGGAAGACATGTATTGACTTACAACACTGACTGAGTGTGCAATATCAAGACAAGTTACTATAAGCTGGATTCGGCTTCTGACTAGTCTTATATCTCTCGGGATCTCAACCTTCGGCTTCTCTATTAAGGTGTACACGGATAGAACTATGGCTTTGCTCCTTTTTCGATCTCAGACAATAAATCAGCTTTTCACATATTTCCTTTGAGACAAGAAGATTCATGTTTACTCAGAATAACTTCAACACCAAATATCTAGCATCTGCTTAAGTCCCTTTGTATGAGCGCGTGAGAAGAAAGGACTAAGGATGAAAGGAGATTCCTATAAAAAAAAGTCACTCCAGTGATAACAATAATAACGATGCATCTGTAGCCAAACAAATGATACTTGGTAGGGTTAGATAGAAGAGAGCCGAATGGTTAGATTTACTCTTGCACAGCCAAGACAAATTTCTCAAGCGCTTGGTTGAATTCTTGAATCAGAAAGCATGGGGACTCTGCGAGCCATACTCTAACGACTTAGAGGCGCGAGGAGCCTTCGATCTCTCTCTAAGCAACAAACCCTGGAGGTTGATCCATATATATACCTCCTCCACGAAGAGATCGCCATGAAGAAGCGTTCTTAATATCAAGTGAAGATCCCGATTATGAGTGGCAACCTTGCGAGGGAATTAAAGCTAACGAATGTTATCTTAGCGGGGGAAGGTATCGAGAATAGCATAATAGTCAGGACCATGGAGTGCAGCGTACCCTTTGAGCGGCCCGCAGTCGTGCTTTCAATTGGGCAACTGAACCATCCGGATTAACTTTGATTTGCAAAAGACCAGCGACATCAGTAGCTTTCTTCCGATGGTAAATGTCGCAAGTTCAAGTATCATTGCATTCTCATTGAGCATCCGCATGTCTCCTCTATCCTTAGCAATACCCGACTAGGGTGAGACAAGGGAACTGCTTGAAGTGTTAGGCAATGAAATAGAGTCGAAAAGCGATAGAGGAACATGGTGAGAAGACGGCGGTTATAAGTAAGCTGAAGTGGATAAACAGCGCGGCGTCATGCTACGGTGATAGGGATCATCATCGAGGCTGGATATGATGTCGACTGTGGTGGAGGGACTGGGGCTAGTAGGTTCACAGCGTCGGCGTGGAGCCACAAAGTGATAGGAGGCTTTCTTGAACAAGAGCGGGAGGTCACGGGGAGGCAATAGTATAAACTAGCAGGTTGTCTACCTCCCCGCCCGGCTAATTATTGGTCGAGTGAAGAGAAAGGGACATTCTCGAAAAACTTGACATCAGCGAAACAGTATCTCTGAAGACTAGAAGCGATAACGCATTACCCCTTATGAACTGGAATAACGAGAAATATACATTTTAAAAGATTTATGGTCAAGTTTAGATGCACGATGGCGAACATCTCGAGAGCAAGCAGGTACAATCAAAATATCAGAGACTCGATAGGGAATAGGGTTTATTGGAAAAGGATGTGATACGGAGTGTCGTTAGGCGATGAAGGCATGGGATTTGAGTCAAAAAGCAAATTTGTGGAAATAGCATTGGCCCAGAAATGCATGGGCACATGCATCTGAAATAACAGAGCTCTGGCAGTTTCAAGGAGGTGTCTATTCTTCCTCTGAGCAACTCCATTCTGAACAGGAGTGTCAACATAAGAAGTCTGATGAAAGATGCCATGTTGAAGCATGAAGGATTGAAATTGTTCTGAAACATATTCTTTTGCATTGCTCATGTAATTTTGAGCATGCTTGTGAAGTGAGTATGAATCGGCGCAAAGGTACGGAAATGAGAAAACAACTGAATATTTCATTAAATATAACAGTGGTTCGTGAATAATCTAAATGACAAAAGTGACAAAGAAATGTGGCTTGAGGTTGGGAGACACAAGCGAGCCACTTGACCACATACGAATGGGTAACCAGAAAGGAGCTGGCTGCGTTTATTGACTCTAGGACTATAACTAAAGTGATGATGCTTTGAGGTGGCGGGGACTCACGATCTAAGGATACAAACTCGAATAGAGGACCTGATTTCTTTAATCATGGAGGCGAAAATGACCAGTTGTGATGTGTCTCAGATGGGTGTAGTGACTCCCAGAAAGCGAGCAATGAGTGCTTGGGAGCGTGGATCGGATGTATAAACCCAGTTCACGGCCTACACAAATAATCACTTCGTCATAAGATCTAAAGGCAAAATCGGGAAAGAATGAGATATAATACTTAAGTGCTAAAGAGTTAACTACTTGAGACATCAAATTAAAGAAATTTGGCAAACTCGAGAAGTACGATGTCAAGGAATAGATAAAGTGCGGGCATAATTGGTGACCGAGAACACGTGAATGTGATCCATGCGCGGAGTGATGGTGGAAGGTGAGAGTTGTGGCCGAAAGGTAGAAAAGACTAGGGTTACTTGTCATGTGATGCGTGGCTCACGAGTCAATGACGTCGAGAAGATGAAGAGTCTGAGCATTTATTCGGGTTCTTTGGCTGTGATAGCGTTAATCGGAGTAGATGGAGATCTCCCGATGAGTCACGATACAGATTGAAACACGGCTAATTCAGCGGTTGAAGCTAGGCCCGACTAATTGGATGCCTCGGTAGTAGAAGCTATGAGTAGATTGAAATTTACGATTTTGATTGTCGTTTCTTACCATCGTATTACATGGCCCGGGCTTATGTGATAATAACAAACAACACCTCGAACCGAGGCCCTACAGTGTTATCGCACGGACCCTTGTTTCTGTTCGTTGCCTCACGACTCAATGGTTTGTCGATAAGAGCCTTGCACATGCGGGCGAAGAGGATGATACCTCAATCACGAAAGTCTGCTAAAAAGGTCTCTGGAGAGATGATATCTCGAGGACTAGACGAGAATCTGAGCCTTAAGTGAATCGAACTTCGAAGGAAGCGTGAGAAATCCGCGATCATATGTTCACCGTTGACTTTGCTAAGCTTTGACATACGGGTAAGGGGCGTAGCGTATTAAACTCTTCATGTATCTTTTTGTAGGCCGCTAAAATTTTGTAGTGGCGATTCTGTTTCTCCTGTCCCGATAAGATGCTTTACACATCAAATATCGAGAAACATTCCTTTCTAGAAAACACAAACTCGAATAATCCATTAGCTCTTTAACAAATTCCACGATGATTCGCGAGGCCCAGCCTGCCAATGATAGTCTGATTTGGATGAGCAGACGATCTCATCCATGTGCTCTTTCGAATCATCGGCTAGCAGATCCTTAGTGAGGTGATCGCCCATACATACGCTCCTAACGTATATTCGAATTGTTTTGCTCCATTCCAAATAGTTGGGACCAGACAGTTTGTCTTCCGTGATTTTGGACATCAATTGGACCACTTCGGGCTTCGGTGTCGGTTTCTTCTCCTCTGAATCACTCATTATAATACCACGGGAAGAAGATCAGGCGAGAGAGCACTCCCGAACTTCAGTTTTGGAAAAATCGGCGAAACCCTAGAAAAGGGGTTGTCGAACCTGAAAAACACTAAAACTACCGAGATCCGGGAGACGAATAGGGAAACCCGAGTGTACTGGGAGGCCACGTCGGTGATGGACAGCCTGAAGGTGGAGCCCAGGTCGGAGCAGGTACCGCGCCCCGCGCACGGCGCTTGTGGGCAAAAAACTGCTTGTGACAGCGTGAGCTTCACGCTCTTGAATGCGACCACAGGTTTGCCTGGTCGGCTCATCGATGGGTAGCGAGCCCTCTAATGTCGGCTTGATGAGACTCAGCCTCTAAGTGGAGTGTTTCAAAGTCACCTCAGAAATGACCTAGATTGCTGAAAATTCCACCAAAATTCTCCAAAATTCACAAACTTGAACCTGGCTAAGTACCATGTAGAAACTAACCAAAGAGGGTGGAGAAAGAATTCCTTGTGTTTCATTGAATTAGCATGTATATATACGGGGAGGGATAGTCACATATTACATAATGGTACAACTCTACATGTTAAGTTTCTTAACTAGTTACAACTCTATATGTTAACAATATTCATGTATTCCAAAATTAGGAAATCGGAATACAACTCACTACTTTAGTGAAAAGTGATATGCAACATAGCATGTCTAACATGTATTATCATTGCTCTTCCTTAAATGGATAAGCTGGTAAGTATGCATCCAGTATCATACCTCCACCTTTACTGCTCCACTTTATGCACAAGTTGAATCATGATAACATTATTTTTTATTATAATTGGTCTTCCTTCAATGGATAAGATGGTAAGTATGCATCCATTATTATAGCTCCACCATTACTACTCCACTTATGTAAATGTTGAATCATGGTAACATTTATGTTATACCCCTACTGTCACTCTACATAATTCCTTCATTTGCTTCAAGAAAGTACCTTCCTGATCAATCTAGCTGATAAAAAACCAGTCAATGTTCTGAATAATAAATGGACGAAGAATTATGACAAAATAGAAAATTGAGGAAAAACTAATCCATGCATCTTTGCAAAAAGCAATTGGTAAATAAATACACAAATGCTGTAGAAATACAATCAGAAATTTAATAGTTGACATTTCAAAAGATTAAAATTATATGAAGCAATCAAAATAAACCATGAGCTGGAAACTTTTATAAGACAATACACTTACATTTGAATCTGATGTGAAATTAAAATACTGAAATATAATTGCCAAGACCAAGAAGACAACCCCAACAGCAATACCCAATGATTCAGGCCTGCAAGACGAAATAAGGCCAGTAAAATGAATAAAGCACTGATATAAGAGAGAAGAACTAGAAAATATTAGATATCTTAAGTTCGTGGCTTCCATATGGAATTTGGATTTTGTCTATGAAAAGCTCCAGGTCTAACAAATGCCCAATAATCAGAACTAATAAAAAAATGAGAAAGAAATAGCAGGACTACGACATTCCCAGTTCATCAATTTGAAGAAGGAAAATTGATAACAAAAAAAAAAAAGAAACAGGAAAGAAAACCTCCTAGACATTGAACGTTAAAAAGAAATATAGATAGAGATCTTACAGTTTGAATAAATGTTAACACAAACTGGACAATTAAGATACATTCATGAATCTGGATAAGACATTATCTTACATAAACCAAAAAGAAAATTGTATGAAAAGAGAAGCAAAATGAAGACACAACCAACATAATTCAAAATTAAACAAAACAGTATGAGCCTAAATTCAAGCCTCCACAAACAAATTGATGATCCAACAGATATTCACTTCCCACATTCGAATAGGTGAGTACAGAAAAGAAGGCTTACACTTTGACAGAGCCTTGAGGAGTGCCCTTCTTGTTGATGTCGTATCAAACAAACCTCGCCCAGAACGTATCTAGAAGCCACAGGGATCAGAGTACGAGTAACGAAGAAGCCGGCAAGGCTCAAAGCAGCGTTGATGAGAATAGATCTCTTAAGGTCTCCATCGACTCTGTAGTGGAACAAGATGAGGTAGGCGTATGGGACGACGAGTAGGAGAGAAAGCTTCAAAATCGTCCTTGATTTCGGTGGAGCAATTGGAGGATCGGTTGTGGTTGCCGAAGCGGCGGTGGTAGTTTCTTGGGATTGGGGTTGTGTGGCGGCCGCCGCCGCGGCTGTCGTCTCCGACGGTGCTCTCTTCCGAGCAGTCATGGCGTGTTCTTGCTATTCTTTCCGAAACCCCTTCACTCTTCTCTCCTTTGTTTCTCTATTCTAATTGCCTTGTCTGACCAGTACATTTCGCCATACATCCCACCATGCAATGAAAATAGTGATCTCTAACGGGAAAAACGATTACATTTGCATAAATTCGTTTATAACAATTAGAGATGGAGTTGTAACGTCGGTGTATGTGATATGGGGTGTATAGAGAAATAAATGGGGTGTAACTAGAATTTCTCGAAAAAAAAGGATAAAAAAAAACAAAGAAGGTATTTTTATAAAATCTGATTATGAACTTAAGTGAGTAGCAATGTGGCCGAGCTCTGAAATTTCGGCTCGGGCCAGCTCGCTTCGGCTCGGGCTCGGCTGATGAGCCTAAATGGCCCGACTTGAGCCTTTTAATTTAGGCTTGATAAATCTCGGCTGGTGGGCTCGACTTGGACCTCACTGCTTTCGGCTCGGGGCGCGGATCCATCGTCGGTAGACAGAGCTTGCCCTGGTCTCCGGACCGGCCGGGATGCGGTCTTCAGGTGTGAATCAGTGCCGGCGCGGTGAAATCTGGTCGTGTGTGCCGGGATATCGATGTGTGGATCTCGAGCTCTGGGTCGGTCGACATCTGGATGTTAATGCGTGAACCCTTGGCTTGGGTGGGGCGGCGGCGACAAAGGCGGCGGGCGCGGCGAATCCACATGGCTAGGGGGCCCGTACCTGAATCTAGATTTTACCGATGCCGCGAATGGTACCGCGATAATCACGAAGGTGTCGGCGGCGATATGTTCAGGTGTGGATAAGCGTGAAGAAGGTCTCTGGCGAGGGGGCGTCGGGGAGACATGGATGTTGGTATGACCGCGGTACGATCTGGTCGATCTGGTGTACAGAATCAGATTACAAATATGAGGGTATTGGGGCTCTGATAAAAACTATAGAAATTTGTTGGCGTGAGGCAGGCGAGGTTTGCCGTCTTGGGGTAGCATTGAGGCGAATCGTGGGCCGCGTGATCGATCGATTGATGATGAGTAGGATCCGATCTCAAATAATAGGGGGTGGGGCCCTTTGGATCTTGGTCTTCGGACTTAACCCGGTAGCATCTGGGCGTGGGTGTAGATAAAGGCATCGAGTGATCGTGGGGTGGGGTTTCATGGGAAACGAGGAGTCGGCATGCGGGATTGCTGAGTGAGTGATTATCATAGCAATAGGGAGTCACCACGCGTCAATTGCTAGTGTGTGAATTGGTGGCCAGGTTGACATGGTGGGCGGTCTGGATCTCGGTCCGTAATGTGAAGTATGGGCAGAAATTAATGGTATCGTAGCTTGGTAGTCGAGGAGAATTAGTGTGGCTGTAGTAATGTATGGTATATTGCGAGAGAATAGTTTAATTGTTGCTAATGAGTTTGCTTGGCGAGATCTTGTTAATATATTATTTCTTTATTTAGATAATTGATTAAAAACTTGATCATGTTTTTCTTATTCAATAATTTCATAGTATCTTATTTCTTCGCTCTGCCAATTTCTACTTGTTTTAATTATTTCATAATTTTTTAGGTTACCAAAGAAATTTGTTTGTGTGATGGAATTCTCGTAATCGAAGGAAACAAATGTTGAAGGAGGTGGCTTTACTTGACTTTAGCATCAATTGCTAAATCAACTAAGGTAAACAAATCCATAGAAAATTATTTATTAATTGATGTATTTGTTATCGGATGATTCTGAAAAGTTAAAAGTATGGGCGAGCAGGTTGATTCTGATACAAACTTGTATAGGCTGGGATTGAGCTTGAGCTCGAGGTTACTTCGAGCTGCGTTCATATGAGCAGGCTAATGAAGCAAAGCTGACTTTTTCTAAATCAAAGCGACTGAGCACGATTTTTAAGCTGCAGTTGGCTGGTACAGAACCGGCTTCGCTCGTAAATTAAGCAGCTGTTTCGAAATGTTTACGGCTTCGGCTCGGCTCGACTTCGTTACCGACCACAGTATGAATAGAGGAGTTCTATATACACCCCTTAAATATCTGCCGCATCTGTATGCTTAAAAAGTAAGCCAAAAATATCTTATTGCCTCATTCACGTCTTTCTTTCACGTCTCTTGCCTTCGCTACGCGTGTCCAAAACCTCCTTACACCCGTTCCCCAAAGAGCCAATCCTCCGCGTGAAAAGTGAGAACCCCGAAATAAGCATAATCAGGAGATTCAACCCGGGACGAGAAATATCAAGTAAGTTTCACTTACCATTTGATTTGTTGTGTTATTCTGCATTTTCATCTTTAAATGGTTTTATAGTTGAATTTTTTGAAATTTAAATGCGGGGTTTCCTACATGTTTTAGGATTACATGTTCCTGATTCAAATCAATTTGGAAGCTCAAAGTTAGGATTTCATTGAATGGGTTGAATCTTATATTTTTTAGTTTTATGATGTGAGAATATTGATTTGTTGGATTTCATGATCATGCGGGGAAAAGATGATTTCTTCCGGGATTTCTGTGATGTAGGAAAGAGTGAGCTACTAGGATTTCATGATGTCTGGGAAGAATTGAATCTTTGGGATTTGTGATGTCGGGTAAAATGTTGTTTTTAGGATTCCATGATGTGAAATTCTCTCTCTTCGGCTGGACTAGTGGAATAAATGTACTGCAAAGAATGGATTATGAAATAGTGATATATTTTACAATAGATAAGAATATATTTTAATTTATTTTTATTTAATGATTATATTATTTAATTTATCGATACTATAATTATAGATATGATTATTTATGGATTAATTATGATTTCAATAAAATTTTATGATTATATAATTGAATTATGAATATGATTATTAAAATAATGATTGTAGTATGATTATCAGTAATTAATTTATCAATCTTTATTTTAACGAAATAGATATCTTCCTGTTCACTCAGGAGGGGTATATCAATGCATGTGACTCAGGATGGACGTGGCGACGGTCTGATTAGAGAGAGTTGGTATTGATGGGTCGAGTCGGTTGAGCATTCGACATGATAGGGATGAGGCGAGGGAGGTATTGGTGTTCACGGAGGACCTATCGATAGATCTATATTGCGGGTTTTCACTGACCATGTTCTGATTGAAGATATGGTTGGGAGAGTAAACAATCATTGTCCCGAAGTTGTATATATATATATATATATTTTATGTTAATTTTAGTTACGTAACTTGAATTGTAATTTATTTGGTATTTATATTGTAGGATCGAGCACCATTGAAATTGGTAAATCATGGTGCAAAGCTGCAGTTATGGGACTTGATCGCGGTCACCGTATTTACGAGCGTACGCCGATGCGGGTTAACGCAGATTGGTAGTTCGCGATCGCCGAGTTAGGTAGGCCAGAATGTTGTCGACATTTTGTGAGCGGTGGCAGCCAGAGACCACGACTTTTCCTCTTCCGTTTGGTGAGATGACCATCACGCTAGACGACGTCGCATCCATTTTATACATACCTGTTACTGGATCGATGATATCATTCTCTGGCCGCAAGGTGGAGCGATGCAATCTTTATTGGTCGAGTTATTTGGGAACCACCGGCGTCGAGAGCATCTGACGGAGGCGGGTGTCGTTCTCCTTGATTCGACTCACGTAGGTGAGGATAATTTTTTGGCCCATTACGGATGTCTCATCGTGATGTGCTCCGAGTTTGCTACTCGAGCCTTCTTGCTCCATCCCGGTTGGTTGCACTACATTTGTGGCGGCGAGTGGTCACGCGGCCGGTGTCGCTGAATAGTGTGCCGGGAGCTATTCAGGGACCTCGGCATGGTTGGTAGCTATGCTTGGGGTGCGGCTTATGCGGCATATCATGCAGGCAATGGCTCTGCGACGGGTTTGGTGCGGCTGATTAAGTGGCTGCCTGACCCTTTTGTAGGTATGATTAATGACACTTTTCGATAATTTTTAGATAATTTTCAATTATCGATCATATTGATATTAATTGTCTGATTTATTATGTAGGCCTGGATTTATGAGCACTTTCCTGAGATGTTTTCTTCTCACGGTTGTCGTACATCGAGTCGACCACGTGCACTACGTTGGAGGCGCGTGATTCAGATAGTTTGATTAGTTCGGGGCGACTAGATCGATTGCGAGTTGAGGATGGCTGGGAGCCGTACGTGGATCAGCGGTGAGCACCCCCTTTCCAAATGTGCATGGTTTGGATGCATAAAGTGGACCCCCAATTGTTAACCGTATCATCAAGCAGATTCTGACGGTTTGGGTATATTCAAACCATTCCTCATGACCTTTCGCACCTCCTGACTTGTGTAGTATCTTATTGGATCGGTATTGGAGAGATGGACATATCACGTCTTGGTGATCAGTCGGAGTCAGCGATCTTTAGTACTCGGGCTCGGGGAGAGAGTGTGCGAGTATATGGCTGGTATGATCGCATATCGCATCCATCGTTCAACCTCCACGGTTTGGGGTCGGGTTTTGACGAGGATGCGAATCATTCTTTGCCCTCACATCTTTGCATACACCGATGATCTTTGTAAGTTAAATATGGACTTCGTTTGACCTAGTAATCTAAATTGTACATAATATTGACTTAAATTTTTTATTATATTACTAATATTAAGTTCACATATTATTTATGTAGCGTAATGTGAGAGCATTGTTTTATTTAGGCATGTGATATCTGGTGGAAGACAGCAGAGTCTCGATTATTTTGATTACCTTTGAATGAGGCGCGCATCTTTCTTCAGGTCGAGATGAGGCTTATTTGTCTCGCGGCACTCCGTCACGCAACTCCGGCATCTCCACGGCACACCATCACACTCCGGCTTATCTCACGGCGCTCCATCCACCGCTACGCTTCCATTTTTAGCCACTCCCACTTTTTATGCATCCTCCGCGGCATCGATTGATCCTCCCGTATAGATAGTTCATCCTCCTCCCGTGTGATTTAACCATCCGGCACCTCTAAACGGATCATGCTTCCTAACTGGATTCTACTCAACCTCTGATGTATATGTTCGTTCGAAGAGGAAAAGACTTAGGTGGTGTTTGTTTTTACTTAATCTTTGAATAGAACTTTTTTTTGAGGCTTAATCTTTGATGGTATAATAGCGTTAAGTATTAGGGTGTTGTTTTTAATATTAGGTAGTGAGTAGGGATAGCAACGGGACGGATTATTTTGGGTTCTCGTCCCACCTTGCTCTTAATGGCACAGGTTTAATTTAATTTTAATCGGATTTTTAATAGGTTTGGGTTTATTTTCTCAAAATCGGCGGATCAGTATTACTCTGTAGAGCAGAAAATTAGAAAGGGAGTATCAAAAATGGCAAAATGTTAATAAAAATAATAAATTGCCATAAGGGTTCGGGGAAGCTGAAAATTATCTAGATCTCGAATGATGAAGCGGTTGTAGTTAAATTAGATCTCCACGAAATCTAGTGACTCAGAAAAGTTTCGTTGAATTCAAAGACAAGCGGAAATTTTCAGATTTTCAGGCGTAAGTTGTCGATGACTCGGGGGCGAGATTTTACGAAAATCTCGAAGTGAGAAATGGCTTGAAATTTGAAAGTTCATTTAAAATAAAGTGAAATGAAAAATAAATTGTTTAGACGAAACGGATCCGAATGAAGCATGATATGGTATGTATCGAAAATAATAATAATAGCTCATGATTATATTTTAAAAATATTTTTTATTATTTTATTTTCATACTTTAATATAAATAATTATTATTATAATGTTTAATAATAATTTATAAAAATTCATAATATTTTTATTTTTTATGAAAAATATTAATTTTTAATATAATAAAAAATAAAAAAGTAAATATAAAAAAAATTAAAATTTAAAAAAATAAAATAAAATAAAATGTAAACGAGGCGAGTTTGAGAATTTTTCCATCTCCGCCCTACCCTGTTTAATTTTTTAAATAAGACAAGTTTAGGAATTGAAAAAAATAAATGGCTAGATTCGGGATGGGACCGTAGTCCCAGCCTCTAAGATTATTAAATGTAGTAGTGTATATTCAGTTATTCTTCTTGTTGGACAATGATTGAGTTTTTTTAACATTTTTGTGGAAAATTACTTTTTGGGCAAAGAAAAGTCAAATATTTTCACTTTTTCACAATAAGAACTTTTAAAAATTTTAAGCGATAAGTCATTGAAAATTTAAAAAACAGCAGTTAATCTTGAAAATTATTTTGTTTCGATTAAGTCGAAAAACAAGCAGCCTTAGTTTTATGTTTATGTATTAGTTGTTAAACTTTAATGTTTTTTTTTTTTTTTTTTTTTTTTTTTTTTTTTTTTAAATAAATTTGATTAATAATTTTATTGTATTATATTAGTTGTTAGATTAATTTATAAAATATATTTAAATTTTCAAGTATTAAAATAATATATATAATATAGTTAAATTTTAAAGTATTAAATAATTTATAAAATATATTTAAATTTTCAAGTAAAATAATTTATATAATATAGTTAAATTTTATAAGTAAAATAATTTATATAATATAGTTAAATTTTATAATTAATAAAATAATTTATATAATATACTTAAATTTTATAATTTTATATAATATACTTAAATTTTATAATTTATATAATATACTTAAACTAATTTTAGAAAATTTAAAAAAATTCAAGAAATTAAAAATGGTCGGGATTTGTAAATCCCGAGAATGTTTAGTTACTATCAGGATATTAAAATTCGGAAATTTACCCATGATCCG